>RJWJ010013102.1:0-40592 GCA_004363605.1 Indri indri
GGCAATACAGGCTTCAGGAAGCCCACATGGGGGCTTCTTGCTAAGGATACCAACCCTGCACTCTCCCTTGGGATAGCTCCCTGGGACCAGGCAGGAGTCCAGTGCTTTTTTACTATCAGGAAGCTGGACATGGTTTCCTGTTTTTTAAAAGGGGCTTGAGTTCAGAAAACCTCAGAATGTTCTAAGCATAGTCCAGTGGTTGATAGTATAAAGTCTCAAGAGTCAGACTGCCAGGGTTCCCTCTTCTTAGCTGGGTAAGCTATTATACTTAATCTCTTCAAGCCTCATATCCTTATCTGTACAGAGATAGAGACATTAATATATCTGCATCATAGGGCAACTGTGAGGAGTAGATTTTGGGTCTTCACAAGCTAGACATAGATGCAAGATGGGCAGACAGTTCTGACAAAGCATAAGGTATCACGTTATCAATCTATGGATCTCTTTATATAGACATATCTGTGTGTGTGTATCACATTATATATTTGAGCTAATGTGATACCTTGTCAAGACTGTCTGCCCAACTTGGAAAATATATATTTTAGGCAAAATATTTATTTTGCCAACATCAGCATGAGAGAAGGAAAGGGATAAGAAGATCCTTGAATTATTATACATATGATAATGTATCTATAATATTCTGAAAAGCAGTTGGCATGGAGCAAAGGCTCTATCAGTGACAGCTATTATAATCCTAGGAACCTGGGGGCTGTTGGCACTTCTGTTGCCAACAATAACCATGTGTTTATTTTCACAGAGACCTTATGCTTCCCTTAGGTACCAGCATAAGACAGCATGGCTTCACTTGGCGCCGACTGTGAGATGTGAGAAGTATGGAATGACAGCTGGAAGGTGACTTGGAAGATATTGAAACACTCTTATCTATTTCACAAATGGGGAAACCAAGGCCCAGAGAGAGAAGGAGATTCTTTAAGACTATCCCATGAGTTAGAAAATGAAATTCAAACAAGCTGCAAGAAAAATAGCAACTAACAGTTATTGAACAGTAACTCTGGACTGGGTATTATTTTAAGCCCTTACAACGAACGTGTCGCATACTATTGTACTGTTGGTCTTATTTTATGGATAAGTAAGCTGAGGCTTAGAGAAGTTAAGAAACCTGCCTAATATCAGAGAGCTAGTTTGGTTCCAGAGTCTGTGTTCTTGACTACTACTTTATATTGTGTATGCAACTCTTGGCAGTGGGATTAGAGGTAAGGATTTAAATACTAGATATGTTCAGCCATTGGTAAGAAGCCTTGTGGAATAGCCCAGCTTGGCATTTAAAATTCAGATGGGCCTGAGTCTAATCCCAGCTCTGTCATTTAGTAGTTTTGCTGTTGGCCTTGCGCATGTTACCCATCTCCTTGAGTCTTGGGATCCTTGGGTATAAGATGAGGCAATCTGTGTCCTACGCAGCTGTTGAGAAAATTAAACAGAAGCGTAGTCTAGTGCTTAAGAGAGCTAGCCTGACTCATTGCTCTACCACTGCAAACTATGATATTTCACATGTATTATAACTTGCCTGGGTCCTCAATTCCCTCATCTGAAATAGGTCAAGTCATAGGACCTTTACGTGGTGGGGTTGTTGTGATGTTGTGATGAGAAGATCATTTATGAAAAGCATGACGCACAGAGCCTGGGGCTCAGTGAGCACTTCCTACATGTTAACTAACATTGCTATGATAAATTATATAAAACCCTAGCTAGGGCATGTCACACATTGAAGACATTCAATAAATACTGGCTATTAAATGTATGATAAAATGAGTTCTTTTGTAAAATATTGAAAAGCATAAGTGTTTATGTCTAGGCTTCTGTCTCAAGCCTACCTGGTTTCACTGGAATGAAAACAAATGTGTCTGAGGTGAGAAATTGGATGGGGAGAAGGCTAAGAAAGAAAGGGAAACCCAGCGAATTACAGCTCTCCAGAGACTTACTTATGTCCTTCTTCCACTTTGTCTTCCCCCCTTTTTTCTTCTATTATACATGGAAACCTGCCCCAAGGGGTACCTGGTATCTGGAACTGTGTCCGTACCTGGCTTTTAGATTTCGATTGTAGATTTTGAATATCAAAAACTGAGCAAGATTGGTTCTGAGGGAAATTAGAAATAGCTTCCGTCTATTGAAAACTTAGAATGGATCAAGTACTATGCAAGGCATGTTGATATTGTAAAATATTCTGCTGTCTTTCTTGTTAATGTGTGACCATGTGTAGATTGTGCTCAGACCTTTGAGACATCTCACTCCAGAGGGAGCTTTCAAGCATAGGGATCTATCCAGAAGCAGCCCCTGGGAAAATATCTATCAGCCAGTTCACTCTCCATACTCAATTCTTTTTATGTCCTGCATAAGACCCCCAAGAAGGGGGTCTGAAGACCCCAAGGAACAATTTTTACACCTTTTCATCTTCCCTCTAAACACCTTAGAGGGAAGAGCTAGCGGAAGGAATTCTTTAGGACAATCAGTATTTCCTTCCACCTCTTGCCTGTAACAGGACATTGGGTTATTAACATTAATGTTAAACTGTGGATATTTGGCAGACATCCATGTCCAGCTTCTTCTTCTTTACTTAAATCTGCCAAAGGCTATTTAAAAAACTAAAATAATTTCCCAAGATCCCTTGCAGCTAGGAGCAGCCATCAGCTATAGTTTTGTCCAGTGAGACGTAATGGGGGTCTATGGGTACCACCTCTTTCTTCTTCCTGCTGGACATGGAGCGGCCATCTTGTGACCATAAGGTATGGGGATGAGGAGCCAATGTGCTAAGGATGGCTCCATCTCTGAGAGCATCGCTGAGTCACTTTACCAATTGACTGCTTCCCTCTGTGCTTGTGTTTAAGTCACTGTGATTGGGTCTTGTTTGATTTATTGTGAACTGATGCCATGAATGGACATTTGTTGTTTTGGCCACTCAGCCTCCACTTCCTCTCTTCCAGGAATAGCACCCAGATTTCCTTTAAAAGAACTACCTCTTCCCTGTATGGAGCCTTGGGGGAGAAGGACTGTCAAGATACTCAGCCCTTGGTTTGCCAGGGGCTGGCACTTGGCCACATAGTTTCCTGAACTTTCTACCATGGAGCTCCAGCTGCCTGTCCTTTATAATCTGGCTGTCCAGTCTTCACTTAGATTCTATAAGTTACCCCAAATCCCTCCAATAAATTCCATATTTTCTTAAGTTAGTTAGAGCTTATTTCTGTTGCCTACATGGTATTTATTAATCTGCACACTAATGTGGATAGTGCATGGTGTTTACCTGCCAGGCAATGTGCTGAACGCTTTGCATGCATCATTCCTTGTGATTCTTACCAAGCTCCATGCCGTAGGAACTATTAAGTCCATTTCAAAGTTGAGAAAACTGAGGCTCAAAGAGGTTGAGTGATCTCTCCAATGTCATCCCACAAGAAAGTGGTTGTGGCAGTGCCACCAAAATATCCAAGTGCTGCCATGTATCTTCCAGCCCTCCTTGTGTTTGGGTCGGGCCTTTTGACTGGCACTGGTCAGTGACATATGAGTGGCAGTGACATGTGCCACTCCCAGACTGAGGCGGCTAGGAGCTGGTGTGCCTCCTTCATCTCTTATGCTCTGCCTCAGTGACCCTGGAGAGCTTGGAGCATGGCTTGGCTACCGGTTGGATGGTGGCCTCCCAACCCACACAAGACTGTGACACAGAGAGAAGGAAATCATCATCCAGGAAGCCACCGGGAGTTCAGGGTTTGTCTGTTGTGCACTTAGAGCTAGTTATCCTGACCAATGCATGAGCAGAGCCAGAATTTAAAGTCATTTCTGGCTCATTCCACTGTTTTATCTTTTTACAAAACAACACAGAACTAAAAGAGGAAATGCAATTACTAAAAAGTGACCCTTTTTGAGCTCTCTGGTCCTGGCCTGGTTCTCTCTCGAAGATTTTCCCTTTCTGTTTTCCTGCTTTGGATACACACCTATGGAGGTCTCCCTAGCATAATAATAACGTGATCATATAAGATAATAATCAGTATTATTAGAGGGACCACCTCTACCATTTACTGAATGTTCACTTTATGATAGTCATTGAGCTAGTAAGTCGAAGAATATGGATTCAAACCACAGAAAACCTGAGTTCACAGCTCGTACTCAGACTCCAAAGATTTGTGCTTCCTAAGTGAGGCTGCTTATCTGCTTCCAAAGGCTTAGGATTTGCTGACACTGCTTACTTTTTTGCTCCCTCCCTTCCTCTCTCTCACAGAGATCTCATCTCCAAGGGAACCCTGGGACCAGCCAGGTTGGAGCATCGCTTACTCCATCCTGAGGGAAAAAACAGGGGTCTGAAAGGCATGGAAGCTGGGAGAGAGACTCCCCCGGTTACCTCCCAGCTCCCAGCATGAGGAGATTCTGGTTCTCATCATGCTAATGTCATGATTTTGCTAATTTTATTTCATTCATCCCCATCCCCCTGCTGAAAGGGAAACAGACAGTACAGCTTGATGCTCATCATTCCTTTGTTCAACACTCCTTCTGCCCTCTCATCCAATCCAACTTCTGTCAGGCTTTGTGCCCTCCAAGTTCTGACCACAGCTTCCTTATTTCCCACCCACCACCCTCTGTTTTAGGAAAGCTAATCTTGATTTGATTCAGTGTAGCAAATATTAATCAAATACCTATTCTAGGCCAGGTACTGTGTGTGGCTCTGGAGAATGAATGGCGGACACAGTAGGTATGGAACCTACTCACCTCCAATGTCCTGTGATCTCGTGGAGTCAGACACAGGCAGGCCATTGTAGTAGTGTGATGAAGGCTTGGAAGGGGGAATGACCTGGTGCTTTGGGGGCCCTAGGAGAGGCACTGTGGCTCGGATTATCAGGAGGGGTGCCCTTCCCCAGTACTACTAGAAGCCAGTCGATTCAGCCAAGAATTCAAACCACTGATGGAAGACTTACCTTGCAACAAATGTTGTCTATATTTTTCCTGAATTCCTGCTTCCCAAACAGGACGTGCAGCTGCTGGTGACTTGTCTACACAGATACTGTAGCTAGAGAAGATTCTGCCACATCAGAATTATATTTAGGGTTTACATTAACATTTCTGGATGAAGTAAGAACTCTGAGACTTATTTAAAAGTATCAGTCTTCACAGACTCTTCAACGTAGTAGCAACAAGGCTACGTTCTCAAACTGGGAGAAAGCAGAGTTGGTACCCAGGTGTCCCCCCAAAACTTTCTCTGCCTCCAAATACCTGAAAAGCCATTTCCCTCACAAGGGACCTAATCCAGGTTGGGGCAGGGGTTATCAACTCCTCGCCACCCTCTCCCCATGTACACATGTCCAGCCTCTGCCTCTACTGCTGCTGGTCCCCTAGCCTGGAAGACCACCACCTCTCTTCTCATTTTACTCTAATCTTGCCCCATTCAAGCCACCACCCATCCCTTCCAGCATTTTCCACAAAGTCTTCTCTGCCTGCTCCAGTTTGCGTTCCTCTCTCCTCTTTCTCCTCCTCCCAAGAATATCCACTCTGACATTTGGAGACATGAACTCTTAAAGAGTATTCTAGTTGGAAATTGTCCTTGTAGGAGTCCTAGCTCTTTAGGACAGAAACTGTGTTTCATTGTGCCTCCCATAGATTTTTCAAATGCCTGGTTTGATGACAGACATGTGGTAGGCACCCCTAAATATTAATTGGTTGGGTGCATGTGGTACAGTTCAAGGCATTCAGTAGGTGTTCATTAAATAGTTTTTGGACCAGCTTATAATGAATGGAGCAAAAAGAGGCAGATGGACCCAGGACATGGACAGTGCCTGGTTCTGAGATGTTTTGGGAAAGGAAGGGGTTCCACGGTGCCAGATACTTTGCTAGATGCTGCACAGGTTGTCCCAGTAAATTATCACGAAAGTTTAGTACTATTATTCTCACCCAATAGATGAGGAGAACTAATATGACATGGGAGAATGACTCAAATTGTGAGTCTGATACCAGAGCTGTGGTGTTAGCACATAACACACTGGTTCCTCCACCACGTGTGCCCCAGGACGGTCCCTGAAATACACATGAGCAGAGGAACATGTTGGAGGGCTGTGAATGGCTCTTGCAGACCCATCTTTCGAGACAGTGAGTGTCCTGAGTCCAGGAGCAGGATTCTGTTAGATACAATGGGTCATTGTCCGATTCCCCATGGAACAGCGACAGAGGCAGTTCAGAGGAGCTGGTCTGCAGAGACACCACCAGAGCTTATTTCCATTTTGACTATTTCAATATTTAAATAACTAATGTTGACTTAAATGGCTTGGAATCACTTTTTTTTTCTTTTGTTTATAGAACAGCTAAGTGATGATAATATATTCATCTCTAATTAGGAAGGAAATAATATATTAAAGAAAGAACTTGGGAGAAATCACAATCCTGGAGAGTGCAGAGCAGCATTGAGTTCCATCTCCAAGGCCTGCGCTGACCACCATGGAAGCTGCTGGTTACAAGCAGCTCAGTAAAGCAGAACTACAACTGTCGGGAAGTGAAGAGATCTAATTCACAAAACCATAGAGTGTTTCAATGACCTTGAACAAGTCACTTCACCTTTGGGCTTTGGTTCCTGAGTTTGTTAAAGGCAGGGGCTGGATAAATTAAAATCCAAACTCTTTATCACAGCCCAAGAGGCATTATAGGATCTGGCCTCTGCTCCTTTCTCTCCTTATCTTGCCCTTCCCTGCCCCATGTCCACTAAGCTCCAGCCACGCTCTTTCCCCTTCTGACTCTTGACAAGCCTTTGTGTTTGTTTTTATCATGCCTGAAATGCTCTCTCATCCTCTTCCCTTCAAGATGAGACTGGTTCCTTTTTGACATTCAGTTTCAGCTCAAATAGGCAACAGTGACCTGTGAGGCAACAGTGACCTGCTTGTTAAATATAATCATACACATAGAGATCTGAGATCAGTGTCTGACAAATAGTGTGAAACTATTTTGGTTAATGTCATAATTAATTATGTACTAGTTGACGAATATTTAAGTAAACACTTTACTATGTGTAAAGATGAGAGAAGAAGACAAAGAAAAAGTAGCCATTGCCAAGGAGCTTGCACTCCAGTAGGGAGAAAGATCACATCTGTGGGTGTTGAAGGGAACGTGTGAGGAAGGTCTCCAGGCTGGAGGAGGACACGCAGAGCCTGTGCCCTCTGCATAGCTGTCGAACTCGCATTGTCATGAGGAGGACTTGAATAAAGACCAATTAAAGGGTTGAAATGAAATAACAAAAAATAAGTTACCCAAGGAAGAACAGGATGTTGTGGGGTGAGAATGACCATTTTTAATTTTTAAGATTCTAGAAGGGTATTAAATAATTGTGCTTTCCCTACCACTTGAGACCCTGGGAACTCCAGGGTGGGATGGTTCTGGGTGGGGGTGGGGTGGTCTACGTGGCACGCAACATTCCCCTGTGCTCTCTGCAGCCCTAAAGAGTGGAGTTTGCAGGTTCAGAAGGCGTGTTCCCCTGCTTCTTTGAGAAATGATATTTAAAAGGAGAGTACTACAGGTGAGGCTGAATGGCGTCGAGGCCACTGGCTCAGTGGGGCAGGCAAGAGGACAAGATGTCCCCTGTACTATAGACATACTGCAGATTGTGACAACATTCCCAATTTGATTGAGACATTTATCTCTGTTAAACACAGCGGCAAGAACCCTTCCTCTAGGCAGCTAAGCAGATAAGAGGGCTCTTTCTTATTCTTCCATGGAATCAGCACTGGAACAAGAATTAGGAGAGTGCTATGTTTCTGCAGCCTTCAGCAAGATTCTGAACCATGCTGTACAACGAAGTGGGACTGGCTGCTCCCTGGGGCCCTTCTACTTCTAAAATCCCAGGAGCTAAGATTCAAGGGAGAAAATGGGACACTGGAGGGATTCCCTTTTGGCTCCTTTTATTTCCTTCCCTCCCTCAGCATTTTGTTGGATCGCGGAACCCAATTGGCCCAGGAAGCATTTGCTGTGGGTCTGAAGCCTCATAAAACCAGCTTTCGCAAAGGAGAAACATCATCTACCTGGTGTTTGCACTCACAAGCTGGCCTCCCCGAGCTCATTATCCCAGTCCATACATTATCTCCTTCACCCCTACCACTTGGTCCAAATCTCCCATCCTAATTTGGTTGCGCTACTTGTTTCTTTAATTTCCCTCTGGCTAAAAGCTCCTAGGAAGAACGTGCTGGCAAAAAAAGGTGAAGGAATTTAAAGAACCTGAATGTTCTGTCTCCTTTATGTATTCTTTATGCTCTTGCACCTTTTATGGGGTTGGAAGCTGCACTGATAGTAATAAGTTATTCAGGGCATGCGGTGTTACTGGGCCTGGGTGTAATGTAAATGGAATTATTTGCCTTGGAAATACCCAGTCCAATCTCTTAGCAAATTGCAATTCCTGAAACTAGGTCCCTTTGGAGGATTCTTGAATAAATGTATACCTTGTTTGAGAGATTTGTAGCAATTCAAGAGAAATATTGGGTTCTTTCCCATTACGAAAAGAGATTGGCTTTGCTGTGTGTCATAAAATTTAATCAGGAATCATTTATCAGAACTTGTTAATTGCCAAATTGTTCACTATTCGATAGGTTAGGTTGAAACAATAAAATACTTCTCAAAAAATTTCAAACTATTTGCCACTTCAGTATACATGTATCTATATATGTGTGTGTTCATGTATGTATGCATGTATTTATGAAAGAAAATTAGGCAAGCTTTTATGTTTTGCCTGGTTAGGTGTACAAATATTTGCTAAACTATGCTTTCTTCTATGTTCAGAACTATGTTAGAACGAATGTCAAAGAGGTTATAAAACACCACCCTACTCTCAAGAAACTTTACAAATCTAACTGAGGAGTTATGCACTTAAAAATATGACCTGACTATAATTGTCCTTTGGTACTCACAGGGGATTAGTTCCTGGACCTCCCTTCCCGCAGATAACAACACCAGGGGATAATCAAATACCTTATATAAAATGGTATAGTATTTTCATACAGCCTACACACATCCTCCTGCAAACTTTAAATCATCTCTGGTTTACTTATAATATCTAATACAATGAAAATGCTATATAAATGTTTGTTATACTGTATTGGCTTTTTATTTGTATTTTTTTATTGTTGTATTACTATTCTTAATTTTTAAAAAATATTTTCAATCCACAGTTGGTTAATCCATGGATGCAGAACCCGCAGATATAGGGGGCTGACTATAGATGAAAAATTCAAGGCTATATGTAGCCAAGATCATATGCCCAGGTACTAATTACGCAGCTGTTCAGGGAAAGAACTTTATCAACATGGGATGGAGGAGGTAAACTTTCTGCAATTTTAATCAAAGGCTGGGAAGTTGCCCAATGAACCATGAGAAAAATTCTTTTCCGAGTGCAGACCTGGGAAGCAATGTGCCTCTCCTGGGGAGCAGCATGACAACTGTAATCCTAGGCAAAGCGTGTCATGGGTATTTCATAAAGCCTGGAAGAGGTTTCAGTTGAGGCTGGTGCCCAAACCCAAGCTGGGGACCAGTTTAGGGGCTTAGTCATAGGATTCTGTAAAGACCACTGTGCCTGCCATGGTAAAGAAAGTGCCTGAATTCAGAATCGGGAGTCCTGGGTTTGCACGCCAGCCTCACAAATAACTCCCTCTTTGGGTGAGTCACTAAACCTGCTTCAGATCATATTAAATGATGAGTTAAAAGTTTTTAAAAATCTGATGAAATAAGATTTGAATGTGGGGAAGGATGGTTGCTTGATTGTTGTGTCATGGAGGAAGCCTTATCCCTGGATATTTAGGGAAGGAGAAATAATAAATAGACAGAATGAAGCACTTATTCTCCCCACATGTGGGCCTGGGCTATCCAAAGTGCAGCAACATGTTCTCCTAGTACCATCAATACGTTTTGCAGGTAAATCCTTCACATGTCTTGAGCCTGCCATCTGCATAGAGGTTAGTCTTCACTTACCACAACAGCCCTTCTGTTACCATAGAAACAGTGCAGGGGCAGCTCCCATACTCTGTGCTCCCGCTGATGTGGGAACTTTATAGCAGCCCATGAGTTATAATATATCCCCATTCTACAGATAAGGAAACCAAGGTTCAGAAGTATTCAGAAACTTGCCCAGAGTCATACAATTATTAAGTAGAAAAGCAGCTATAGAATCCAAGTCCATGAGACAACCTTACCATGTCTGTATTTGGGGTGTATGTACTGAAAAGAACTCCAGGCAGGGAATTGGGAAGCCTGGACTCCAGACCTTGTTTTACTGCTGCTTCATTACATGATTTTGGGAAAATCTCTTTCCTGCGTTGGGCCTGCTTTCCACTGAAAACACTGGGCCAAATGCTCCCTGAAATGAACGTGAAAGATGTCTTGGTCTGTAGCTTTCCAGGGAAAGGGTCTATAGCTTTAACAGATTTACAGAGGGATCTGTGATCCCCCAAAATTGTACGCACTAATTTAATAATGCTAAGCAATAAGATCATAACTGCCAATACTTGTGAATACCTATTGTGTTCAGCATTGTTCTAAGCATTTTACATGCTAACTCTTCTAATTGTCATGACTCTGAGGTAGGTATTGCTTTATGTCCATTGTAGAGATGAAGAAACAAAAGCACAGAGAGGTTATGAAACTTTCCTAAGAACACACAGTGAGTACATGGTAGAAGCCAGATTCAAAACTAGGCAGTCTGGCTCCCACATTTTTAACTGTTACACTCTTTTGACTTTCTGACAGACAGCTGCATTGTTGAGATAGGACTGCCGTCTCAATATTACAACTGGGGCTCAGGGTTCTGTCTTTGTCATACTCCACTGGACCCTATTTTCTTACCATCCATAGTGCCGTGTGTCCTTCACAGTATGCTGGGATATAAAACAGATGAAGCTTCCCTGAGAAGAGAGAACAGGAGTGTATGCGGTGCATCAGAGTGTATGTGCAAGTGTGTGTGTGCACACGTGTGCAAGACATAGGGGTGAGTGTGTGGATGAATGTCAGTGTCCTGCTCCTTTGCCCACCCTGGTGGCTCTGAATCATCTCTTCCAAACCTTACAGCTCCAGAGAGCACCCTGTGGAAACCACTAATCTACTCCTGCCCTTTTGTCTTCAGGGGGTCAAATGAGGCCCCAGAACAGGTAGCAAGGGACAAGCAGCACATCAGATAGAGCTGGGCGTGGGGCCAGGTTCCTGACCCCAGGGTACTTTTCTTTGTGCCTGATCTCCTGACCATAACCAGGCCATGTCCAACCCATGTCCAAGGGCGTGCTATCAGTCAGGGACAAAGGCACTCACATACACGCCTTCTGTGACTTTCCCTGGGCTGCCTGCCTGTTCATACACTTCTAACCATGAACTGGCTGGGGACAAACACCAGTCCCCAGCTTTCTAAGGTGGGGCACGTGGAGCAAAAGCTTTGGGATGGTTTGGCAATGGCAGGAATGCCAACGTCCTGTCAAAGTCAGTGACAGAAAAACATTCGGGTGTAAGTGGTGGAATTGGAGTGGGAGTGAGGGTTTGGAACCACCTGGAAGATCATTACAAACCTCACGTCAAATCACGCCATTTGTCTGCTTTGAGTGGGGCAGCCGGGTGGAGGAGGGAGATAGTGTCTCTCACCCTGCCAGCTCCCAGCATCCGGTGAGGCTTATTTTTCCAGACAGAATACTTCTGGGGACATCAGGCCTGTGCACAAGACATATCTTTGCTGGCCTTCTGCCACCTTCCCTTCCAGGTTTGCTGTCATGCCCCTTTGCTGCCTCAGCAGTTGTCAGCGTCACTTGGCTGAGTGCTCCAAGGAACAGCTGTCTGGGAGCCGTGGCCTGATTTAAGTGGACAGGGGAGCTCTGTGGGGTAGGGTGGGGACCCGCAGCCACAGCACTTCCTGGAAAGTCCCTGAGATGCTGAAAAACTGGGCAAAGTCTCTGCACAGCCAACGGAGGGACCCTCCCAGGACCACTGTAAGGAAGGGAAGCTGGGCATTCTCATCCTGCTACGCTCTCTTTTCACACTCAGGGCGCTAACAGGGCCACAGATGATCAAATATTCATTCTCAATGAGCGCCTACAGCACGGCATGCTAGGCACTGTGTTAGGTGCCAGGGGAAAGTAGAAATAGAGTCAGTCCTTATGAAGCTTCTGGTAATAAAGTGGGAGGCAAACTTAAGCCAAATGAGCCTACAGGTCATAATTAGACATGGTAATCACACACGCAAGGAAACGTCAGGAGCTAGAAGCACATAAACGGGGGACTTGATTGAGTCTGGGGGGTGGGGCAGGGAAGGTTTCCATGCAGCAGTGATAGGATCCATCTGAGCTCTGCAGGGGAGGTAAAATGAAGAAGAAGAGAGGAGGGAAGAGCATCTGGGTAGAGGGAACAGCAAGTGTGGAAGCACTGAGGTTAGATGGACCACTACATGATATTCACCATAAATATTAACAACACATTTATATACACACACACACATGTCCTACTCACTCATCATCTTCCATACCACACACACACACATACACACACACACACACACACACACACACATTCTATGTTTTCTCATCTCTTTTTTCTTAAGGACAGGCAGACAAACATGGAACACAGTTAAGCGAAATGGGAGGGTAGGTTGGAGCACACGAGGATATGAGGGAGGCCATAACAGCCTAGCAGGTCCGCCAGCCAAGGGAGTGTACTGGGGAAGACACCCTTGCTCAGAGTAAGATTTCCTAGGCCAAGTGAGAGAGGTGAGATGAGAATCTTAGGCAGGGTCCACAATATAAGCAAAAGCTTAGAGGTAGAAAACAACCTAGTACCTGTACAGGCGACTAGCAGCATGTCGATGTTACTGGGAGAAACGGTGCAAAGCAGGGAGTGGAAGATTAGGCAGGAAGCCCTCGTGTGACATCCTCGCAGACATTTATTCTTTCCATGAATATTGATTGATCATCTGCCAAGTACTAGGCCCAAGGGCTGTGATACTGCACAAAATCAGACTTGGCCTTGGAACCAGGACTGACACAAAGCAAGTACTCAATCCAGCGAGGGGGGGCAATCCAATAATCAAACAAATGGGATTTGGGGAGATGACTGGGAGAAATAGCTAGAAATCAGGCTTTGTAGACCTTATTAATGTTGATACTCATTCCCAAAGCAGGGAGACTCTCTTAGAGGGTTTTTAGCAGGAGTTTAAACATGTTCGGATTTGCATTTTGAAAGGATGGTTCTGGTTGCTGTGGAAGGAGGATATCTATTCTCTGATTAGATACCCAAGCCCTCTCCCCGGACTGATTTCTGTCACGTCGATGGAAGGGAACCAGGGAATCCACTCTATAGCGTCGTCTACCCACGCAGAAATCCCAGCATGATAGCGTCTACCAGCTCTCTTTACACTTGCAGCTTTCTTGGGTCTCTAACAACGACACCTTCCCGACTGCCTCTGAGGCCAACTGCAATGTCTTGGCAACAATTCTATTAATATCAGAGCTAGGAATGAGTTGAGGGAAAGCTGTTCATCCATGTAATGAGGTTTCAGTTATATTTTAGAAATGTGTCAGATAATTTGGTAAGAGACAGCAGAGGTTTTCCACTTGTCAAGACGGGGGAGGTGGAACTCCAGTTCCTTGGCTTCGACTGCAACATGAGAAATGCCCTCTGTACATGAGAGCTCAAGGCAGAATAAGCAAATGTGAAGGGGTGGTGACAGCCAGAGAAGCTCAGGACACCTGTAGGTGGCAGGGGAAGGGAAGGAGAATGCAAATATCATGACTATCAGCACCTACACTGCCTCATTTAAATATGACAGCCCTTTGGGGTAGGTATTAACCCACTTGACGTGAGTTTCACAGAAGTGTCCAAATCCATATCTTTCTAACTCTGAAATCTGATTTTCCCATTACCCTGACTTTTGGCTCCACTGCTGGATCAAAGGGGCCTTAAAGGTACACGCTTTTGTGTAGAATTGTGAAGTCTATTTTATATAAGAAGATAATGTGCTCAAAGCTAGTAAACAGGAGATTATTTCCCACCATGCTTAGGCAAATCCTTATATTTCATGTTCTATGTTCTCAACATTCATGAGACCTGAGATGGTCATTCTGGCCAGTGCTCTCAAGCGTGGGGCATGCAAGGATTTTTTAAAAGGCACGTGAAACTCGCATTGAATAAAACTGAATCACATAGTAACAAAATTGGTCCTATTTCAATGGCTTCAGTGTTCCTGATTATGTTAGGTCAGTGGTTTGCAGCAACTGCCCTGGGGAGCTTTAATAAACTCCCAGGCTCAAGCCCCATCTCAGAGATGCTGATTTAATTAGCCCCTGCAGTGCTTCTCCCACTTAACCCTGCAAGCCACTTGAGATCTTGGTAAAATGCAGATTCTCATCCCAAGGATCTGGGTGGGGCTTGAGATTCTGCATTTGTACCAAGCTCCCAGGTGATGCCCACTCTGCTGGTGGGGACCTCACACTGAGCAGCTGGAGTTTGGGGTGCAGCCCAGGTTGAGAACCATGGTTGAGGGTTTAAAAAATTGTAATTAACCAATTAGAATGAGTTACACATATACTTGGGATACAAACCAAATGGTAGGCAGTGAAAAAGGAACCATTTTCTCTTTCTGTTCTCAACGACCAGAACCCCTTTCACTCCACAGAATCAAATATTGTCATCCTCCCAGAGGGATCCTTGTGTATACAACCATAGATGTATGCATACAAAAAAGCTACTAACAGAGACAGGGAACTCAACCCCAGGCGTTTTACAGTAGGTGACATTAGGGACTGCCTGTCTAGAAAATAACACCTTTTCATGTAGGTGGGTATCTGGCTTGAGAAAAGTCAGAGAAGAGCCAACATCTGTGTGATATAGGAAGCTTCATAATAGATCTCAGCTGAAGGCAAGAGGTGGATCCACTGTGCAGCCCAGTGAAAACAGCTCAGCCTTGGGAGCAGACCTGGCACTGAGGTCTGGGCTCGCCTCCAACTCCTTGTGTGTCCTGTAGCAGGTCACCTTTAAATCTCCAAGCATCAGTTTTTCTTCATCTGCAAAATACTGAGGTGACGCTCTTATAAAGATTACACATAGTAGTATATGGACGTATTTGGCACATTGTTAATAATAAATGGAAATCTTATAGTCCTGGACTCTTCACCGAAAAGGGAGTAAGGAAAGAAGAAGGATGTGAACAAAAAGTGGGCTCCAGGGACACTCAGATGGTCACTGCCCAGCCAAACTTCCACCTGCGACTGCCGTGACTAACTGGGCAGAGAAACACTACACTGAGATGTTGATAGAAGAAAACGTGTCTACAAAGGTAAGAATTCCAATGACCCAGCATTCAACACCCTGTTTTTTTTCACTCTTAAGCAAACCAGCCTCCCAAAATCTGAAAAACAAATCTGCAGTAGACACACACTAATCTTAGAAGCTGATACACTGATTGAGTGAATATATGGGTAAGCCTCTCCTATGTGTTTGGAACTGCTCTGGATGCTGGGGGACAGAGACAAGCGAGATAGAGAAGACCCTGGTCCTTACAGGCTCGGCTCACATCCTCATTGGTTGCCTCCAAGTCCCTGACTCTGTGGCCCATTCAGTTCCCCCACAGACAGCCCCTGCCTTCCCCTCGCTGCTCTGCAAATGCAACAGTGTCTGGTGCCGTTTCTGCCATGCAGAGGAAGAGGAAATAGATGGTTTTATTTTCAGAGGTAAGCACAAGTATTTGTTTGGAAGATCTTCCAATTATTAGGGAAGAAAAAAGGTTTACACTTATCGATGAAGTGTCTTTCTGTGACGGGAAGAGCAGACGGAGCGGAAGGGATAATGAGCACGGCTGGGGCATGGGCTGGAACGGCTCCTGTCATCGATCGGAAGGTTCGCAAATGAGGAGAAGCAGGGCCGTTGGACAGGCCTTGGGGAAACGTCCTCAGCATGAGCTTCAGAAGGAGACTGTGCACACGGAGAGAGTTGTGCGTGATCTCATGGTAGAAAAGGAAAGATCAAATCATCACCCAGTGCTTGACGTTGGTCCAGGGAATGGATTTTGACATCTAAAGAACTAGTTACATATCCAAGCTCTTAACCTTACCAACCTTACTTTTCTAATCTGCTAAATGACGATTGCAGTATTTATCTCATTAGGTTGGAGGTTAAGGGAAAAGGTGTACATATAGGGTGAGCACAGGGCATGGACAAGGTAAAAGTGTTATCGGTTAATATGTGCAAAGCTGAATAAAATGAACATAGCATTATGCTACTGTAGAAAATAAGTTATTTGTCCATGATCACAAAGGCATTCGAAGGGATGATGTCTAAGCTTTCACCAGATTTTTTCCAACTTCTCTCTACATAGTTTATGATAACAGCCCAGTTGCATAAACACCCCTTAGGAGGGACTGTACTTTCTTGACATACAGCCACAATGTAGACCACCTATGTCTATCTTTGTATGTGACAGAATTCACAAGCTAGTTCTCAAGCTAAGATGCCAATTATTTGAATTATTTTATAGCATTGGAAATATGCTTCTTGATCTCTGATCAAATCTGGCTTGCTATTAAACCAGACTAAAAGTGAGCAAGGCAGGAAAAGGAAATTGGAAAAATGCAACAGGGTTACTGTTCCAAAGGGTTAGGGATGGGGCTGAGGATGCTTTGGGAGACAAAAACCCTGTCCTCATGTTTACCTATTTTGATAGGCCTGTGATTAAAGGGTTGTCTGGGAGATCCAAGCTGAGTAGTTAAAGAGCTCAACCACGTCCAGACAAAACAAGGCAAAGGAAAACTAAACAGGCTCCACCAGCCAGGCCAGGGCTGGAAGACTTAGGAAAACAGGAGAGGCAGGTTTGTCCACATCTCCTGTGGGGTGGCCCAGCAGGACAGGTTAATCTATAACATGTTATCAAACCATCTCCCCGAGGGTGATTCAGGCAAGAGGGATTTGGAGCAGTTGAGCACAGAGATGAAGGGTGTGTGTTTGGTGACATAGGCTTAGGATTATGCCCGGGTGTTGCCACCTTTAGCTGATGACTCTGGCCAAATGTGCGGGATTCCTGAACTTCAGCTTCCTTTGCCCTAAAATAGAGAGGACAATACTAGAACCTACTGTAACATATTGCTGTGTTAAGATTACATGAACTAATTAAGTGAACTCACCCGTAGCAAATATCCAATAAAAAGAAGCTCTTATTAATTATTAATTACTGTTATTACTTGGGAAGCATCTGAGAGCTGTGCATGTTTGGTGCAGACAGCAGAAAGATGACTGCTTTCTCAGCATCCCGGTGCATTTACTGTGTGGTGGGATCATCGCAGAAGCTAGTGCCCATCCAGAGGCAGAGTGAGCCAGTACAACAACTCTGATGTCCAACTGGCTATCATGGCTAAACACAAGAAATGGTAACTGTCTTTGATCAGCCCAGAACAGATCTTGAAACAATTTCTTCTTATCACTTATCGCAACATTGGTGATAACTTAAGAGATTTTCTATCAGAAGATTTAAGCCAGCACAGGACAATGTTATCACAGAAGGAAAGAAGCCCCCTAAATGGCCAGGTCCAGAGCTCTGTCTTGGGAAACAGTAGCTGCATTGATTGATTTTAATATGCAAACTTATCTCCTTATGGCTAGTGTGGTTGCCTGCTCACGGAGAGGATCCTGAATAGAGGAAAAAGTTCTGGCAGGTCTGGTGAAATTCTAGAGACACAATTTAAGTCATTTGCAACAAGACACTTCACTCACTGGCCTAAAGATGACAGGAGGCCAATAAGTACCTGTAAGTGGGTGCACAGAGGAAAAGTAGGTTGGATCTTGGAGTACAAACTCCTGTCAAACTGAATTCCCAGAGTCATTTGTGTTTTCTTGAGAGTTTATTATAACATGACATTGAGGAAAAAGGCTTTGGATTACTACAGTGGGAAGTTCAGTCCTGATTCTAGTTGTGTGGGCTGACTATGCATCAGTTCCTACGCTTACAAGATGGGGAGGATAGGACCTATCTCAGAGAATGGCCGAGGGAAAGGTTGCAGCAGCAGCAGACATTGGAGAGTTCATCACATACCTGGCACTGTTTAAGGACTTTATGTGTGTTCATTTACACAACACTCACAATAACCCAGGAGATACGTTCGTTATTAACCTCACTTGCAGACAGGAGCACTAAAACAGAGTGGCTGAGAAACTTGTCCAAGGTCACGCAGCTAGCAACTGACAGTGCCAGACACTGTAAACCATGAACCCACCCCCTTTAGCCACTATGATAGATTGTTTCTTGCACGTAAGATAACCTCAGAAAAATGTTTCTGGTAGTGCCAGATATGAAGAAGTAGTTAATAAATGTTGGCCATCATTATTATGTTATGAGTCCCACGCAAAGCTTACGGTAGCTGCAAATTTTCCTAAAAATTTGAAGAATTTAAAACAGCTTCATAAACAACATATGCTGTAGGTTAGGGCTGATCCTCATGTTCTCTTTTGGCAAGAGGCACCATTTTGTCTTCTTTATTAAAATATTTGTTGTTTTCTTTAAAGGCCACAGAGGCACCCAGGGAGGAAAGGGGGGCCTTTAGAACTTTTTTCTAAATTTTGGTAAACAGGACAAGCAGACAATGGTGAAATAAAACTACACAGTTTCTAAGGATTTTCATAAGTATTGCCTTATTGGATGATGTCCTGTGAGGAGGACGGGCCTGGTTATGTCATCTCACATATAAAGAAGGATTTCAGGGTAGTGTGGCCGAGTGTAAGGCCGTGCACCTGGTGGATAAGAGCAGCTGTTCTTGAATCAACCAGTGTGTGTTCAAGTCTGGGATGTATCACTTACTACCTGGTCATCTTGCATCCTCTAATTCTCACATTCCCCATTTCCAAAACACGGAGATACTAGACATGACAGTAGGCCTTGGATAATCTAAGTGATTATCCAAGGGAAGCTCTTAGAACTTAGTAAGTTCTCAATAGAAGTTCACTGTCAGCATTGCTATTATCCCCATCTGGACTCAGGAAGTTAAAAAACTTCCTGAGAAGCATGGTCAGGATTAAAACCCAGGTCTCGAGATGCTTAATGTACTTCTCTTTCCCCAGTACAGTGTTGCTTACAGGCCTCTATCTCCCTGGAAAATCATCAGGACTCTGGCTTGGCTCCTGATTCAAAATTTATTTTCTTTCAAAAAAGGCATTTTCTAAAATCTGCAAGTCAAGACTAGCACAAGGGATTAGAACACGATAAGGAGTGACTTAAAAACAAGATCGCAGAACCAACCTGAGGATCAGATATAAAATCAGATGTCTCTTAAATCAAACAGGGATGGGGCCAGGGCTGATGCCAGGAACACTTAACATCCATTACAATAAAGAATGCATAAGTGCAATAAGGGACCCATAAAAACCACCAGCGTGTGAAATACTGCCAAACGCCGTGTGGTTGCCAGGAGGAAGCATCACTAGGCTGGATTCTAATGCTCCTCTCTGCAAAGCAAATAGGCCGGGTATTAATTAAAGTGTGTACGTCGATTCTTGAGGTAGCTGCCTAGGAAAAGGACTCCTGCATAGAAGTCTCTTCCTCTGATAGATTTCTTTTGGAATTGTGAATTTTTGACAAGTGAAATTCTCCCAAACACAACTTTCTGTGTATATTCTGCTCCCCATTGCTTGTGGGGCTGGGTGCTTTTGAACAAGAGATGCATTACGCTGGTTTCTGCATCATTGTCAAACTCAGTACTTTGCAAAGGGTTCACATTACACATGCATCTCACAACAACCTCATGTGCTATAGAGAGCCACAGTTATCATTTCACTTTACAGAGGAGAAACATGAGAAATGGAGGTGCTGAGGGACTTGTCCACCATTGCAGAGAGTTGTAGAGCCCATAGAAACACCTTGGATTCCTCGATACCAAATACGGGTCTTTTCTACCTTAAATACAAATGATACCCAAAACAGCAAGAGATATGTGAGCAGAGCCTGGTGGAAATTTAAGTGGGTGGGCTGATAAGGCAGGGCAGAAGGGTGCACTCACAGCTTTCTGAAATTGTATTGGCATGACAAATACCCTAGCCATCACTAAGATCAATACTACATCTAGTGTCTAGAAGGGCAAGCTGGGGTGAGTCATAGGGGTGTTGCTTATCAGGACCAGTTGGCAGAGCCAGTCTTACCATGCCTTGCTATTTCTCAGGGAACTAAGTCCATCTGATGCCACTTAGCCTTTTTCCTTATGTTACCTCAAGAATGAAATCAAGTTGACCCCTGAGCACTTGAAAACCCAGGTGCTCTTTGCATCAGTTTGTAGACCAAGATGTTTACCTTCCCGAGGCAGATCGAGTGAAGGTGTTGAATGAGAAGGAGGTAAACTCCTGGTCATGATAGCTCCTGTTTCCTTCTATTACTCATTCATACAATGAATGTTAGCTGAACCCCTGCAAGGACAGAAGCAGCCAATGTTGCTAGGGGACCTGGTATCATGTGAAGTTGGGGACAGGGCCAGATTTGGAGTCACGAGGAGTCTGGTGAACCATGCCTTGAAGTTGGATTTAATTCCAAGTGGCCCCCACATACTGGCCCAGTGTCCAGCTTTCCATTCTCAGATATATTACTTTCCCTTTTCCATGGCTGGTTCTGGAGCATCAAGCATTTGGTCCACTTCTCAGTTGCACAATCTCTGTATTCTTAATGGCACAGACCATGTGGATTACCTATTGCTGACAGTGGGCTCTTAACAGTCTCCAAGTCCACACAAAGGGCCATTGAGGCCTGAGAAGTAGAGATTGAGCTCTGAACTAGTTGGCGAGCATGGCAGCTGGAGACAGAAGCTGTCAGCTCTGTTCTTCCTGGAGAAAGGCTCTCTATAAACCCGAGTTGTTCCTCACCAGCTCTGTACACTTTGAATCTGGAAGACCCTCAGTTAAATCTGGCTTCATTGACATAAGTCAAGCATGTGGGCTCTGAGATCAGTAAACCCAGGTTTGGCTCATTTAACCTCCCTTAGTCTCCCCATCCTCACCAGTAATTATAGATAATAACAACACCTGCCTCACGGGCTCGTGACAATCTGTAAAGTGCTTCCCAGTCATGCTTTGCAAATCATAAGATTTCAATAAGCTCTTACCATTATTACTATTTTCATTAGGCACCATCATAAAAATCTCAACTCTTGCTCTCTTCCCCACACACATTTGCTTCTTTCTAAATGCTGCATGATGGTTTTGTAAATTTTTGGACACAGGCCTTGAAATAGTACAAGTAATGACTAATTCCCCTATGTTATAGTCTCTCTATGCAGGTAACTAATTTCCAAGCCACAGGTAGCAAAGGCAGAGTTTACCTACAAGGGCCGTCTGCTTTGCAGTGTGTGGAAGGTGCCAGGACCATGTAGAGCAATCACCATCACCATCTGCAACAGCCCTCAAAACCCTGCAACTGCACGCCCTAGGCCTGCTGGCTTGGGCAAAGAGCTTCCCAAATAGACAGAGGATTGAGGGTCCTTGGGAGCCTGGAGTTGCTGGTGGCTGGGGGTAGACACACAGCTGCAGCCCCAGAACCCAGAGTACCAAGGTCAAGGGCAGCCTTGGAGGCTCCCTTTGAAGTAGCATCCCTGCCCCTGGCCAGCAAGCGGTGGGGAGAACTGAGAAGAAAGGGCCACCCCCCAATCTTAGGCTCTAGCAGGGTGCTTACCTCCTCTCTCCTTGATGCAGTTTCTACAGCTATGACAGGCGAAGTCAGCAGTACTTGGGCATTTTTATTCTGCTGGGGCACTAGGAAGGAAGGCTGGGCTGCCACCACCCCCAGGTATCCCATCAAAGGGGAGTGACAGCCAGAGAGCCTCCTTCTCATCCCTGGCTGGAGCAGGCAGCCCCAACCGCTTCTAGAAGCCCTGCCTTCAGTGTCGCATGCCTGAACGCAGTTCCTCCACCCTGATTTCTCCCAGCCTGGCCTGCTGCAGAAACCTGCTTAGTCCCGCCCTCCTCATCCATTCGAGGCTCCTGTTCCAAGGCCTGCATCTCCGCCCTCCTCTCCCTCCTCCTCTTCCTTCTTGGCTCCTAGAAGGACTGGCCTAACCGGCTCAGGTGCCCCAGAGAGGCTGTCTGTGTGCTGCTGTTAGCTGGTGGGTTGTTAGCTCTGGTCCCCACCATCTGGGCTCTGGCCCCTAGAATTTATTTTGGGAGAGCATCTGGGTTAGTTAGAGCAAGAACTTGGGACTTTGGACCAGACTTGGGAAAATGGAGAATATTTGTTTTCTAATGCTTGCTTAAAAAACTATAGGAAAACGAAGGCCAGGTATCAGGAGACAGGGGGCTCTGCCTGGCTGCTGCCACAGAATGACTTCAATACAGGCCATGGAGGCTCTGTCTCTAGTATCAGAGATTTGGCTGTATTGCACCCTTACCCCCAGGGGCCAACTTTCTCAGGACAGATGCAGCAGAGACAACTAGAGCAACAGGTTGAAATCTGCCCACCTGCCCCAAAGGAGATTCAAGTTTGTTCTCTTTGTAGTATTGGGGAAATCAGCAAAAAAAAAAAAAAAAAAAAAAAAAAAATTAGCAATGCACCCCATGTCTGTTATTAAAAACAATCAGTCACCCCAATTAATGGCTGTTCTACTGAATCCACAGGCGACCTTAAAGATGAGTTAAATTATCTTTGAAAAAGGGTAATCATTGCTCAGGTCCCAAATCTAAGGATTTGGGGTTTTATTTCCCTGCCCTGGCAAGTTAGTGTTATTTTCTTTCAGATCAGAGATTGACAGATATTAGGATTCATAGGAATTATCTGAGGTGTTAAAAACGCAGATTTCTGCATGTAACCCTCAGATTCCATGAAGGCCAAGGAATCTATATTTTAAAAACTTCCCCTAGGTGTTTCTGATGTGGGTGGTCTTGCACCTGTGCTTGCAGAAATACTGCCCAAGAATACATCTAAATTCTGTATTCCCAGCCTGGACTTTCTTGGTGCCCGTAAGACTCAGTTGGGGACCATTTATTCCCCATCATTTCCAACTCACTCTTCCACCCCTTCCCTCAGGAATTTTCCCACTGACTCCAGCATATTCCTTCTCCCTTTAACTCACAATTGAGCTTTGTCACAGAAGAGAGTCTTAGTGTCACAGATAGTCCATCTGTAAGAAGCCTTAGAGCGATATCATTGTCCTGTTCTTATTATACCAGCACAGACACTGAGCCATGGTTTTACCCTTTCTCCATCTGAGGCCCAGACCTCACGATACTGCCACCTCCAGGTGATCTTCAGGTTACCTGTCTGGAAGCTAATTCCTCCCATGCCAGCTCCTCCCCAGGGCTCTACTGCTCCTGGAGAAGACCCCAGGTGTGTGGGCCCCACAATCAATTCCTCTCCCTGCTCCATGGCCAAGGCAATCTGTGTTCAGGTTCCTAATTTCTTGAGTCAGGTTTAGTTTCAGAATGAGATTCTCACAGCCCACCTGCTCCCCTAAATGGAGTTATTATACAGGCAATTAGAGCTCATATGACTGTTTGTTCATGCCAATCATTTAATCATAGGGCACAAACCACAGGACCCATTAGATTCAAATCACATCCAACTAAGCACCTAAGATGTATGGGCGTCTTGCTAGACACAGCAAGGATTGTGCAGAGGCCTCTAGGGGTTGATGCTGTGATTATTGTAACTGACATTGTTTTTCTAGTGAATTTGGTGGAGGGCACTAATGGGAATCAAATGATGAGAGCAATGTGGGAAAATCCACATTTAAATCCATATTTCCCCAAGGGAAATGCTCTGTTGGGGGTGTCCATTCCATTCCATCAGCAGCTGAGGGGATCCCGTGTAATACAATAAGAATAAATGTGTCTTTGCCTCACCTATGAGTTTCACAGTATTTTCCCAGTACTTGTGACCTGGTCTCTGGCTTTGCCTTTCATCAGGACATGAATGACAGCATAGTCTAGTGGTTACAAGCAGAGACGTTGGCACCAGGCCACTGGGATTCGACTCTTTGGCTCCACCAGCTCTTGGCTGTGTGGGTTGGGCAAATGCTGGCCCTCCCTGGAGAACAGTAAATAGTATTTGCCTCTCAGGGCTGTTATCAGGATGATGTGAACTAATAGGTGTAGGTGCTTTTCACAGGGAAAGTGTTTAAATATTATTATCATTCAGGAGATCCTGGATGTTGTCACCATGTGTCTATATTCACTATAAAGGACTCGTAAGTGATGTTTTCTCTCCTGAAGACCACTAAGGACTCCCATATGTTTGTTTCCTTTGATGTATACTTCTCAATCTCATTTTCAAGGTTCTTTATTAGTTTATCCATGCTGCCCCTCAGGTATTCGTTTAACTATTTTTGACTGAGGATCTGCTATGTGCCAAGAACTGTGCTAGGTGCTGGGGATACAATGATAAACAAAGATAGCCACTAACTCTGCCCTCAAGGAGTTTACAGTACAGCAGATTTGATTGAACAGTCACATGAAAGTTTTATGGTTGGGGTAAGTGCTAAGAAGGAGAGACACCCAGTGCTGTGAAAAGGGATTTGACTTGGTCAAAGGGTGAGGTTAGAATTGGAATGGAGTTAACGATGCAAAGGACTAGGCGGGTGGCACCAGAATATTCCAGATAAAGAAACGCCATGCACCGGGTATAGTAGTCAGTTTTGCCGCAGCAGTAAATGATCTCCAAATCTCAGTGGTTTCCACCGCCACGTTTACGACAGGGAGGCTGTGGGGTGACTGTAGCTGTGCTTGGGCTGTGGCTGTGCCTCTCATTCAGGGACTCGATATGTCCCCTAAGTGGGACACACTGTTCCTGTGGCAGAAAGGAAGATCAGGAGCACTGTGGAATCTTGTCCTGGCTCTTAAAGCTTCTGCTTGGATGTGGCCTCTGTCGTGTCTGGTTTCATTCCTTTGGTCACAGCCCCAAGCCGACGGGACAGGGATGTATGATCCTCCCACTGGGGACATGGCAAGCTACATGGCAGTGGGCAGCAATGTACTCTTACAGAGATGGGGGTGAGAAAGGCTATTGCAAAAATAATATGATCTACTATATTAAGGCTCTGTGGTAGAAGGCAAATGGCAAGAGCCCTGTGTGGTTAGAGCTGAGGGAGCTGGTAGGAGCATAGTGGGAGAAGAGGGGGCTGGGGAGCACGTGGGGGCCAAGTCACGTGAGCAAATTTGACCTTGATACTATGAGCAACGGAAACCACTGACCTTTACCCATCTGACTTCTCTCCTTCATGGTTAAACAAATACTTTCCACGTTTTCCTGGTCTCTGAAGTAATACACATTGATTACAGAAAATTTGGAAGTGACAGGTGAATAAAAAGAAAAAAATGCAAATTGCCTTTAATTTTACAACTCAGAGAGAACCATCTTTGAATGATATTTTGGTGAATACATTTCTAGACTTTTAGATGCTTTTTAATGCAAATATTTTTAAAGCTAAAATTAGATCATATTCCTCATCATTTGTTATGAATATTTTCTAAGTTATTGAACATTCTCTCCTTTATAATTCTGTCATCATATGGATGTGCCATAATTTAACTAGATTTAACTAATTTAGTAGAAAATTTCTACTATTGGACATCTAGGTTTTTTCATTTTTATAAAAGTTGCACAGTGAAGTTCCTTATATTTAGCAACATCCATGTGATTTCTTAGAAGAGTCTTTTTTGTCCCAAAAAGTAGGATAAATTTTAAGGCCATTGATACACATTGCCAGTTGTCCCTCAAGAAAAGTTAAAGCCAATTATACAAAACCTCAAAGCATGATTTGCCAGCTCTAATTATAATTATTTTATATTGCCAATTTGATCAGTGGAAAATATTGCCTTATTTTTATCTGCATTTATTTCATAATTAAAGCAGAACTTATTATTATTATTTTTTAAATAACTCCCTGTGCTTTCATATGGAAAGAGTCACCTAATTCAAAATCTGGGACTTTGGATGTGGTGGTTAGGATGCAGTACTGGTTCCTCTTCTGCAAATTATGACTATTTTGTTCCTTATGACTTTTTGCAAGATTTTTTTCTTCTTTCTACAGGAAACCATCTTTGATCATTTCCTTCTTGTGGGAACTGCCAGTAACGCTGTGGGTAATGATTTCCACGTATATGGTGGAACAACATGGTTCACATGCATCTTGTCTCCCCATACAGACAGGGTGCTCTCCTGTGATTTAATTTTGTGCCCTCCTGTAGTTTCTCACCCTGTACTCTGCATGTGTTATGGTCCCTAAATATTTTCTGATGTGATGCTAACGAAAAGCATCATGGCACAATGGGTGGGGAATTTTTGACTTGGTGGGTGACTTAGTCATGGAGACTTACACATGGCTATACTAATAAAAGACTGTGGACCAAAAATCATTGTGAATGCCATTCAAGATTTCTTTTGAGATTGTACACCTACCACTAATTTTTCAACTTTCATAATATAGCTTAGGAACATAGGGCATTCTGATTTGACAGAAGCCCTGTTACTTTCTCTCTTTCTGATATTTTTATTTTTCTTCCCAGCCAGAGTCAAAGAACGTCTATCCATCGAAATGTGGCGTGGTTTTCAGTTATTTTTTATTTAGGATTTGGGGTGGGTTTTTTCCCCCTCCTGTTATAGGTTGTGCTAATGTTTTGGCAGGCTAGCCTGATGATGTAAATTGTACCTTTATTTTCCCCTTTTCATGTTAAGGGGAGGAGGCAAAAGACTTAGAACATGAAAAGACCATTAACGGAGCACCTGACTGTGTCATTGGGGAAGGCAGAGAAAATAGCAACCCTGGATGACATGGTCTTGCCTTCTTGGTAGTAGGTTAAGTGCTCAGAAGTCTCTCATGGGCCTCGGTGGATTGGGGGTATGATGATGTCTATTTTGGCATCATTTTAATTGGCCCTGCTTTATCTGTGGTCTGTCACTCACTCGTACCCTTGTCTTGAAGGAGCAGAGACTCAAGCCTGTCAAGCATTTGTGCCATCATATCATGCCTTCTACACTCACTAGAAGTCTAATTTTAGGATTATTCTCATTAAAAAGCTCCATTTTACTTTCTATATGTATCTCATAACCTCATGCTGTGAATCTCAAATATACACAACAAAATTTATTAAAAAAAGAGAAAAGATTCATACAGCCACCTTCAGTGACTAGAATGGTTACATGAGATGAAACCTATCTATCGTCCTTATGTGTGTCAAATCAACATTATCAGATGGTGCTTGACCCTACATGCAGTCTAACATACGTTCTCACTGCCCTTCCCCATTTTGCAAATATCGTTTATGCCTTCAAACAAATAGATGTATGTCTCCTTCTAGGAACAGTGAGATGTGGTTTTTAATCGTCGCTTTCCAAGTAAAGCCAAGGCATACCTGAACAGGTGTTCTCTCCGTGAATTACTTAATTAAAACAGCTCCCCAAAGGTCTTTGTAATAGCAGAAGAAGAGAGTAAAGCAGAGAGATTTAATTCTGAGTAATTCCTTTATTAAAATGGAAAGAAATACAATCTAGCCTACTTTAACTTAGGAAGCTGTATAAAAAATCCATCAGCGACATGCTTGAAACTCGGACTCGGGGGGGAGGGGGGGTAAGGGCAACATACGTAACCTAAACATCTGTACCCCCATAATATGCTGAGATAAAAAAAAAGTCAAAAAAAATCCATTAGCAAGGAGTGATACCCTTTAAGTGATCAGTGTTTCCAGAGTGTAATATGAAGACCACCTACATTAGAATGACTTGGGAATTTGGGAAAAATTTGGGTTTCTGGCTTTTCCCCAGACCCACTAAACTCTCAAATGTGGAGCCTGGGAGCTGCATTTTAGCACCCATCTCTGATGATTTCTGTGTACCAATATAAGATGTAAAGATATTTTGAGGAGAGTCTGACTGTGACATTGTCATCTTAAAACTCTGCGTGTCATAGCACAGTGCCTTCACCACTACATGCTAGGCCTGTGAACGCAGGGACCAAGTGAGTTTGCTCCAGTAGTCCCCTGGCCCTGCACAAGTATGTCACATAGCAGGTTTTCAGTAGTTAGTTAAAAGAGTCATAAATGAATTGGGTGCCATATGGTCAACCCAATTTTCAGGGATGCCAGAGCCCATCTAAACCTGATAATGTCTTGGCAAAAAAAATGAGAGGACATGGTTCCTTAGGAGGAAGGAATTGGGCCCTTGGAATATTTGAGATAGATGGGAGCCCTGCAGATTCTTTTCCATTTCTAAGGTGGAGTTACTCAATTATGCTCAGAAGTGTCTGAAGGGTAGGGGTGAACATATTGGTTAGAAAGAAAAAAGTTGAGATTTGGAGTGAAACTTGATTCTCACTCTCTTCTCTTGTTGATGTTGGTGATGAAAGGGTCCTTAAAAGTGATCTGGTCCACAGGCTATGGTCTTTCTCGTCTCTGATTTGATGCCTAACCAGCTTCAGGGTGAGCAAGTTTTGTTTTGTTTTGTTTCAATAGATTTAGGAGGTAAAAGTGTTTGTTGTTACAGGGATGAATTTCACAATATTGAAGTCAGAGCTTTCAGTGTACCCATCACAAGAATAACATACATTGTACCCAAAAGGTAGATTTTTATCCCTCACCCCACTACCCACTACCCCCTTCTTAGTTTGAAATATCCATTACATCACTTTGTGACCATACACATCCCTCATTCAACTCCTGCTTATAAGTGAGAATATGTGGCATTTGTTTTTCCATTCATGAGATACTTCACTTAGGATAATGATCTCCAGTTCCATCCAAGTTGCTGCAAAACACATTATTTCATCCCTTTTTATGGCTGAGTAGTACTTCATGGGGTGTGTGTGTGTGTGTGTATGTGTACACACCACATTTTCTTTATCCACTTATCGGTTCATGGGCATGTAGGTTGATTCCATATCTTTGCAACTGTGAATTGTGAATTGTGTGGCAATAAACATTTGGGTTCAGGTGTCTTTTTTATAAAATTATTTCTTTTCCTTTAGGTAGATACCTGGTACCTGGTGGGATTGCTGAATGGAATGGTAGTTCTACTTTTAGTTCTTTGAAGAACCTCCATACTGTTTTCCATAGAGGTTGTATTAGTTTACATTCCCACCAACAGAGAATAAGCATTCCCTTTTCATTATATCTGTGCTGACATCTATTGTTTTTTGACTTTTTAATAATGGCCATTCTTACAGGGGTAAGGTGGTATCTCATTGTGGTTTTAATTTGCATTTCCCTGATGATTAGTGATAGTGAGCATTTTTTCGTATGTTTGTTGGCCATTTGTCTATCTTCATTTGAAAACAATCTATTTATATCTTTCATCCACTTTTTGATGGGGTTATTTGCTTTTTCTTTTGATTTGTTTGAGTTTTTTGTGGGTTCTGTATATTAGCCATTTGTCGGATGTATATTCTGCGAATATTTCCTGGTGAGGAAGTTTTTGGTTTAGATTGCTGATTCCTCTTTCAGGTCTGTGTTCTAGTTCTTCTTTTCTTTGTGTCCTCACTGGAAGCAGAGGCAGAGGACCTTCTTCTTGAGTAAAATCATATCTGGCTCAGAAAAGTCATGGAGCAGACCCTCTGTTTTCATTTCTGCCCCTAACTCATTCTAACTAATTCCATGCCCTTATGTGCCCTAAATTTTGGAAATGAAGAATTACTCTTAAAAATATAACACATTAGAACATTCTCAGAACTGAGGTTTAATAGAAGAAAAATCATCTTTTAATTCAAAAGAGAAGAATGTGCTTTTAGAGAGTAATGAGCCAATAGACTACGCTGAGCTTCTGAAGAATTTATTAATAGCATGGAGCTACTGCCACTGAAGACAGTGTGGAGTTTGTTCTCTGGAAAGGTGCAGTCCATCTCGTTGCTCTCTTGGGCATTTCTTAGTGGACACTTAAATAACATTAATCCATGCCAAGCATTTGTTACGTGTCAGAGAATGTTTTAGGTGCTTGGTATTTGGTCTTGATGTCCTCAAGATACCCAAAAGATGTGGTCTGAACACCAACGCGTCCCTACTACCTGAGAGCTTGTTTGAAATGCAAACTGTCTTACTCTATCCAATACTTACTGTATCAGACACTCTGGGGGCTGAGTCAATCAACCTTTATTTTAACAACCTCTGCAGCTGAGGCTGATTCATGCTGAAGGTTGAGAAGCACTGGTTTAAAAGAACCATTTCAGAAGACTTATCTGCTACCTATTGCTTTTTTGTCCCCCTCCACATCAAATAGTATGTTCTTTGGTCTGTATGTTATCATAATTATACATCTTTTCAGACTGAACTATTTTAAATCCCAGGCATGGTTTTGAGAAAGACAAACAATTGTAAGCCTATTAGGTCCCTGACATGCATTATCCCTTTTAACCTAACAAGCTGGAACATTATCCCCATTTTACAGTAGAGGAAATTGAGGCTCACAGAATAGCAATGACTAGTGTGTGGTCAAACTGCTGGCAAGGGGAAAACTTGGATTTAATTCAAGATCTCTTAGACATTAATACCCACATTCTTCCTTATTTTTTTGACTGATTCTCCAGGTCCTGCCTTTTATTTTACTGGACTGCATGAAGACTTTTCTGAGTGAGTTTTAAGGGGGGAAATTACATGGTCTCTGTCTCTTCTTGTATCACTGATAACATCATCCTTAGGACCCATAGAGCCTTAATATTTGAACAGTTTCCTGAACATACCTTCCAGAACTGGTGTGGAGGCACCACTAGAACCTACAGGGTGAGAGGACCTGATCATCGAGGGGTGGTCCCCCCTCACACCCACCAAACAGCCCCTAAAAGCCATGTGTTTTCTTTATTCTGATCTCGTAGCCAAAATAAGTCATATTTTGTGGACTGGAGAAAACCAGAGTAAGCCCAGTAGGAGAACGTTCATTGGGAATAAATACACATTTGTGCTGAAGGCAGATCTCTGTTGTCTTCTAAATTAGAGTTAATGAGGGGAGGCCATGCTTATTTGGCTCTGAGCAAAGTAGGCATCGCCATTCATTCATTCATCTATTAACCCTCTACAACTGTTTTAAATAATTCACAGTTACATGAATTCAAACAAACAACAGGCAATTTGAATATAGCAAGACGAGTGCCACGCCAAACAATGGCAAGATGCTGTGGAAACACATATAACGGCAATCAACTGAGATATGGGAGTTGAGGACAGCTTCCTGGGGCAAGTGGTATCTAGGTTAGTACCTGAAGGTTTTAAAGGCACGACCAGCTGGAGAGTGGGCAAGGAGAGGCTTGTGGGGAAGTGGGGAGGGATTTCTTAGCAGAAGGAAAACCATGTAGGGAATATACTACAGAGAGTCAGGTGATCTAGGCCTTGTAACTATGCCAAATCTACCTTTGCACTTGGGGGAATCCAAACCAAGATGGAGGTGCAATATGAACCTTAGTCCAGGCATTCGAAGTCTTGGTATCCTCATCATTTTTGTTTATCACCATCATTATTGCCATCACTTTATTGTTTCATTATGAATAGAGCTAATAGAGTCACAGGCTATGTTAACATAACTGTGTGCTCAAAATGAAGAAAAGAGAATGATATTCCTCTCTTCTCAGATTAGATACTTCTGGGATTCACTTCTGATGAAACCACTTAAAAAGGATTCTGATGAACTGTAGCATGTTCGAAGATAGGGCATGGGAAATATCTGACATGGGAAGTATCTAAAAGAACCATCCTTCTTCCTTTAGGAGGGACATGAGAGATGCCTTTCAATTTTCAAGTGCTATTTTGAGGGAGGGCTTCCTGACATCCATTTCTAGGCTGTCTCCCATGGAACTCTCATAGCACCCCTTAAATCATAATCTTCACTGGGGCAGGGGCCAAGTTTTTCCTATTACTACTTCCTACTGCTTAGAACAGTGCCTGGTACACAGTAGGTGCTCAGTAGATTATTTGCCGTATGAAGGAATAACTGGAACAGAGATAACACCATGCCACCTGCAGAGTTCTTCCAAGCTCTGTATTACTCTCACCATTTCCGAGGTTCAGAGTCTGCTTGGGCTCCCTCTCAACTATAAATTTGGCCCTGTTTGAAAGATTCAAAGCATATCACATCAACATAGTTGGCTTCCATGGTCTATCTGAAGATAAGTCCTTTTAGAAAACCTTGCCTGTCAATGAGATGGAGCATTTAATGTTTTCATAGTACAGCTGGAGGGTTTATTTTTTACTGTTTGTTTTATGAATCATAAACCAAAATTGGAATCAATTGTGAGAAAGTGACCCCACCTTTTTCAAATCCAAAAGCCTGGGAACCAAATCCTCTGCCACCTCTACTGCTAAGCACCCTGTGGCAGCACAGGAGGAACATGAGTATGTGTGAAAACTGTAATCATAGAGCTGATAGGTCCAAAGCAACCCAGGTCATTTCCTGAACTTGTTGAACATCAGATTATCCCTCCACAGTGACATTGGAGACCATTTGGTACAACATCTTCATTATTTATGTGGGACAACTTGGGCCCCCCAAATAAAGTGTCTTTTAGAAATCAACACCAACAGAAACTCTCACTTCTACTCAAAGTCATGGAAACTAACCAAACTTCTGCTGAACGATTATTGGGTTAGGGAGGAAATTAAGATGGAAATCAAAAGATTATTTGAACTAAATGGTAAAGGAGACACAAGTTATCAAAATCTGTGGGACACAGGTAAAGCAGTCCTGAGAGGAAAATTTATATCCATAAATGTCTGCATGCAAAAGACAGAAAAATCACAAATCAACAATCTAATGAATCATCTCAAAGAACTGGAAAAGGATGAGCAAACGAACCCCACACCCAGCAGAAGAAAAGAAATGACAAAAATCAGAGCAGAACCAAATGAAACTCATGATAAAAAACTGCATGGAAGATTAATAAAACAAAAAGGTTGTTCTTTGAAAAAATAAACAAAATTTACACTTCTCTTCTAGATTAATGAGAAGCAGAAAAGAAAGGACTCTAATAAGCTCAATCGGGAATGAAAAGGGAGAAATTACAACTGATACCAAGGAAATACAAAATATCATCTATGAATACTATAAAAACCTCTATGCACATAAACTGGAAAACATGGAGGAAATGGACAAATTCTTAGAAACACACAGCCTCCCTAGGCTTAATCAGAAATAAATAGAATTCCTGAACAGACCAATATCAGGTACTGAAATTGAAGCAGCAATAAAAAAACCTTCCTAAAAAAAAAAAAAAATTCCCAGACCAGATGGTTTCACACCCGAATTTTACCAGACCTACAAAGAAGAACTGGTGCCTATCCTACAGAAATTATTCCACAACATCAAGAAGGAAGGAATCCTCCCCAACACATTCTATGAAGCCAACATCACCTTGATACCAAAATCAGAAAAGGATGTAACAAAAAAAGAAAACTACAGACCGATATCCCTTATGAATAGAGATGCAAAAATTCTCAACAACATCCTAGCAAACTGAATTCAAGTTCTTATCAAAAAAATAATCCATCACGACCAAGTGGGCTTCATCCCAGAGATGCAGGGGTGGTTTAACATATGAAAATCTGTAAATGCAATTCAACACATAAATGTTAGTGTGGTTGTGAGGAGACAGAAACACTCGCACACTACTGGTGGGACTGCAAACTAGTACAACCTCTGTGGAAAGCAATTTGGAGATACTGCAAAGAGCTGCAAGTAGAACTACCATTTGATCCAGCAATCTCATTACTGGGCATCTACCCAAAGGAAAAAAAGACATTCTATAAAAAAGACATCTGCACTAGAATGTTAATAGCAGCACACTTCACAATTGCAAAGATGTGGAAACAACCCAAGTGCCCATCAATACATGAGTGGATCAATAAAATGTGATATACGTATATCATGGAATTCTACTCAGCCACAAAAAACAATGGTGACCTAGCATCTCTTGTATTATTATGGGTGGAGCTGGAGCCCATTCTACTAAGTGAAGTATCTGAAGAATAGAAAAACCAGAACCACATGTACTCACCATCAAATTGGTATTAACTGACCAACACTTAAGTACACATGTAGTAGTAACATTCATCGGGTGTTGGGCAGGTGGGGGGGGGGAGGAGGGGGTGGGCATATTCACACCTAAAGGGTGCGGTGTGCACCATCTAGGGGATGGACACGCTTGAATCTCTGACTTGGGTGCAGCAAAGGCAATATATGTAACCTAAACCTTTGTACCCCCATAATATTCTGAATAAAAAATAAATAAAATAAATTAAAAAAATAAAGCATCCTATAAGTGGCAGAGCAGGTGTCCTTATTCAAAGAACTGCTTTTTTCTCCATGCTTCACTACTTTTGTCTATTCTTTATTCCTCTCTATGTTCAGCTAAGTATTCTTCTTCCTCTAAAAATCAAAGATGAGCTATACCGTTAAGCTGTCTTTCTTCAATTGCTCCGACCCGGAAGCAAGTTCCCTGCAGTCACCTTGCTTTATATCCAGACCATAGCAGATCTTCTTTCCCTATTACTTCCCCTTTGGATTTTCCCTTTAGCCAAAATGGCCTATTTAAGTTGTAATGATCATTTACATCTCAGAATTCTGTCAACCTACAGAAAAATTACAGATGCAAGAAAATCAAGTGGAGAAGGGCAGCATGAAGAGCGGGGCTTTCAAAGAATAAAGCAGCAGCTTTGATGATTTTTTGTTCATATTTCTAAGATTAATATATTTAAATGCATAAAATACAAGCTCATCTCAAGCAGCTGTTCATTTTTGAGGCTTTTGGCACCAGTTGCCTAGACCCAACTTTTTGAAAATCGAATGATTGATGCTCTCTTTCATCTTTATTTTTCATATTTTTTGTGTGGATGCTTGTTCCTAACTAGATCTTAAAGCAAGTTGCAGGCTGAGAGATTTGAAGGGTACTGCAAAACTTCTCCAATCTAAACCAGCTTTCTATTGGCCTATTAAACAGTCTAGAATTAGACAATCAATGTTTTCATAAAAGCATTGTGTCTTTAGGGGTCCCCTATAAAATTGTTAGGACTAGTGCACCTAGGGCACTATGCATCGTTAGCTATTGAGTCATGGGTTAGTTTACCACAAAACCAGTTTTTACCTTGAAAATATGAAAAAATGTAGTCCTTTTCATAAATGGGAAGTAAGACAGGTGAGTTTTAATACATGGCAGTTTGGAAGACATATCATGTCTACAGAGAAGGAAGCAGGCAAAATAAGGAGACCCTAGTGGGAAGAGTAGTGAGAAAGTAGCTATGAGGGTACTTAGTTAAAGATTCTATTTCTTTCTCATTTTGTAAGGGACAAGACTTGGTAGGAAGAAAAACTATGACTCTTTGAAAATCCAACTTCACTCATCTATTTTCTTTATGACCAAATATTTTGTGGACACTTACGATGTACAGGGCTTAGTGGGCAAGGCGAGAGAAGAAGGAGAGAAGGCAAAATGTTTGGTCTTCATCTTGATGCAATACATAATATAGAAGTGGAGGAAACACATAACGAAAGGATGCAAAATAGGGCAGCATTAAATATAGTCTATAATAAGAGAGCATGCTAAAATGAGGACAGGAAGGAGAAATCATTAATTCTAATAGTGTCAACTTTGTGTTTCAGAGGCATCTGTATGCCACCTCAGTGATTCTTTCAAGTTTGGAGAGAAAGACATTGTTCTTTTAGAGAAAATGTAAACTGAGAGGTTAAATGCCTTTAGATCATATTCTGGATTGAGCACAAGCCGATGTTTTTGTCTCAGTTATGCTAGGTGATGTTGTTTTTTAAATGTGAAAGCATCCACAACTTACCTTCTCTATACTACCCCATTATTAACTCCCCTTAGCCGATGCTCTGGAAGATTTTGCTACCTCCACATTTTAAAATTTTCTTAAGCTCTTTCCTTAGATTTAATCCTTTTGGTAGAAAGGGAAACTAATGCTCTTCTGTATTAGCTCAAAATGCAAACAGTACAACGAGAGTTACCATAACCAGATTCCAGAATTCAGGTTTTTAACTGCTTCACTATACTTTCTGCTAAAAAATACCCTTCAGGTGGAAACATCTGATTTCATAAGTCCTTAGCTAAATTTTAATGAATGGCAACGTCTCCTGAAATAAATATTTCTCCACCAATTCCTATCTCAGCCCACTGTTTTAGTTTTATTAATACCTTATCAGTTTGAATCCTTGCTCAAATCATGCAAGTCTAGAGTTCATGTTTAGTTGAGAGGTAGCCTTTATCTTGGCTTGCTAAGCTACGGAGGAGACCTTATCTAGATCAAAGGTTTTCTGGAAAAGTCTGTTTCTAAGAAAGAGTAGTTGCTTATTTCAAATTAGGGCCACATAGGGCAGGACACAATTATTATCCCAGTGGATTAATACTTAATGGTTCTTCTTGTTTTCTTTCAGGTTGTCTTTTGCCTTCTCAACTCACTTTTCATATTGGGTGTTTTATTTTGTGCAAATCTATTTAAGACATTGACATTGGTTTTCTGGGCACTGGGCCCAGAGTTTCCAGAGTTTGGTTTGCTATCTCATAGGTGACCTCAGATCACACTTGGAGATGAACACACTCATTAGTGAAAAAATATGTATCAGTTTAGGAGAGGAGCTCTTTAACTTGCCTCCCAGGATGATAGGTGAAAGGGGGTGCCCTGTGAGTTAAAAGTGCTATTGTGCTTTTAAGAAAGATGACACATGAAAACAAATCTTGCTATGTTGTCATGGAAATGCTTGTTCCTCGTATTTGCTATGAAATAGAACCCTGTTTTAGTTTGAATGCAATTCAACCATGGTGCTTAGAATATTAACATTTTATCCCCAAATATGCTGACAAACCACAAATCATACTAGTAAATATCCATGGATCATGCTCTTGTGTTTCCTAGGAAAGTATAAAAAGTAGAGAAAATCTTATGGGGTCAGAGCTTGGGGTGTGGCAGAGAAAAAGATTGAGTATCAGCAGAGTTAAGCTAGCAATAAATTTAGGTCTGTATTTGTGGAGCTCAGTTACAAAATAACCTCAAGAACTTTCAGAGATAAATGATGCTGGGAAATGATGAAACCAAACTTTCTGGTCCAATCCAAACACATGCAGGCTGGGATGTGGAGTATTGATAGCAAATGCACCTCGTGTAATACCTTGCCCTGCATTTTGGAAAATGCTTTAGAATTTACCAATCATTTGCACATGGATATTCTTTTTAACCTGGTTCTTTGATGTGGCTGAACCAGGTTTTATTAACCCCAATTCCAAGATGAGAAGACTGATGTTCTTTGATTTTGAATGACTTGCTTATGGTTATAAGGCTTATAACTCAAAGAATGGGGCCTGGATTCAGGTCCATTGACTTGTGACCCAGAATTCTCTCAGGTAAATCTTACCATTCAGGTTTTGGCTTAGGATACTACTTTCTCTGGTAGGCTTTTGCTGTCCACCTAAGTCTTGATTGCGTACATATTTCTGGGCTCCAAAAAGTGCTTTATATTATACCCCATAATATAAATAGCTTAGTTTTCATCAAATTGGGCTGTAAAGAATTATTTCCTTGCCTTTAATTCCCACTGGATTATGATCTCCATGACAGAAATGCCTAGTTTACCATGGTAACCCCAACACGTGGGTATATAGTACATGTTCTATAAATATTTGCTGAAGTGAACTGAATTCCAATGCTTACTTTGCCAAAGCTAAGAGGACAGCAAAAGGCCCAACATTTAGACTGATAGGTTCCAAGTCTGGATAGGATGGGTATTTCCAAAGCAGGGCAAGTCACTGGTCCTGCCAACTTGAAAAACTCATTACGGATACCCAAGAGGGAACTCAAAAGTTCTTTCTAACACACACCATAGTTCTGCTTTGGGAATTGACCCTGTTTCCGTCTCAATTAAAGGACATTTATGCCTCGTTGCTAATTCAAACTGGTGAAGGAATCTGGAATCCCAAAATTTCTCTCAATGCCCACAACCCTACAGAAGAGGGGATGTGTGTGTTTGATTCCCTGGAGAAGTTGTATCTCTTCCCCCAAACAGCCATTGTCTTCCAGGCAGATAATTGTGGTGATGAGGTTGGCAGAGGTGCCAGGTGATTGTCTCATCATCCATGATGGAAAAGGAACAAACATTAAGTGAAGAAAAACAATAAAAAAGTCCATTTAAAAGCCATAATGTAGGTGATTCAAAATTGGAAGTGGGACTAAGGATCTCACTCCCCTTTGGAAATTTGGAAATTCTACCCCATTCCTGTAAGATTGTCCAATGCAGCCAGCACAGCTAGAGTTGGCTGGACTCCCAGGTGCAATGCAGTGTCCATCTGTTCGGTCACTCTGTCTGGTATGGCTTGGAGAATGAGTTATGTACATGGGACGGTTTCCAGTCAAATCTGGATTTTCTAAAGATATTAAAAATGTGGGTGTGAGTCCTGAATTCAACAAGCCCTGGGAGTTAGAGATTCTCACTGTGGGTTCCTTCCCTAACTCTTTCAGTCCCTGCACAACAGTGGTTTAGAGGGATATGCCCTGATGCAAGGCTGAGGAATCTAGCTTAGCACAGTACCTAGCTTAGAGTAGATATTTAATTGATAATTTTTAGTAATAATAATAATTTTTTTTAGTATTTCTATACATTATGTGATATGCTGAGTACTTTTCTTTCTCTCTCTGTCTTTCTGTGTCTCTGTCTTTTCCTCCTTCCCTCCCTTTTTCATTCCCTTCGTTTCTTCCTTTCTCCCTTTCCACAAATATTCATTGCATTCCCTCTACATGTCAGGTACTGTTCTAACAGCTTGAGCTGTAGCAGTGAGCAAGTGACATTATACACCTTAAATTGTAGGGATAATAATAAACAAATAAACAACACAAATTCAGATAGTGATAAATATTACAAGAAGATAAATAAAACAGCAATATGATAGTGACTAAGAAACAGAGAGCTACTTCAGTTGGGTGTACAAGGAAAACTTACTTACGGAAGAGACATTTGAACTGAGATCTCAGTGAATAAGAAAGAATTTGCCATGTTGTGGTCTAGCAGGGGGTAGTTTTCTAGGTAGATGAGCATTCCAAGATAAATGTCCCAAATGAACCAGATTTGTTTGTGGAATAAAAAAAAAAAGTCAGTATCTCTGAGCAAGATTTACAATGGAGAACAGTAGCACACATAGGAGGCTAAGGAGGAAAGAGGGTAGCAGGCCACGGAGAGATGTTGTAGGCCATGGTGAACAAGACTTCAATGCATCATCCTTGTTAACCAACACAAATACCTGTGATATAGGTGCTACTTGCACCTCCATCTGTAGAGGAGAAAAGTGAGACTTAGAAAGATGAAATAGCATGGCCAAGGTACCATTGCTGGCAAGTGGCAGAGTATAGATTTGAAACCAGGTAATCTGGGTCCAGAGCTTACCGTACTTATTCCAACATAAATAAAGACATTATCAAGAGGACCTTAGAATCACACCTTCCATACTTCCAACCACACTTCCATCATGTTCCCATCCCCAACAGGGAATACTGGGTACCACCATGGATGCAGGAGTCAGAGCCAAACAAGCTCAGCTGAAAACACCAGCTCTGCCTTGACTGCCATGTGATCTGGAAAGTAATCTAATTCCTAAGAGTTTCAGTTTTATCATCTGTAAAATGAGACTAATAATAAGTTCTTCCTCCCATTTCTTAAAGTTGTGAGAATAAAGTGAGATCGTACCTGTCCACCGTAAGTGCTCAACGAGTTCTTAACTGCTAACGACAGCCACCACACATACTCAATTACCACAACCCATCCATCCCCCTCTCTACTTTCCCACTGTTATCTGTGTTGCAGACCACTACTACTACCATCTAGACCTCCTCAATCAGATTTGGAGATGGGGTCAAGGAAGTTGCATTTTAACACTGTCCTCTACTGATTCTGATGCAAAACAGAGTTTAGGACCACCAAAATAGACCATAAACCAAGATACAAGAAGATCTTTGTAGATCTTGGTGTCAACCTTGGAAATTGTAACCATACTTGCAAATACATACCACGTTAGTGTTAAATGAGATTTGGGGTCTCTTGGATGCTATAGCCAGAGTTTAGGTAGTTCATGAATCCTGACCTGCTATTGCCTATCTTCCGTGTTTCCCTGTTATCACAATGTTCCCATGTGAATTATATGCAAGGAATAATAGCCAAATGATGTTTAAAGCACGATGTGTAATAACTCGCAGTTCACAATGATGGTAAAGTCTAGCTTCATGCAGCTGTTTAGGTTCAAGTGCTAACATTTAATTCAAATGTTGACATCTCAATTTGGATCTTCAATGGAAATATTAAATATTAATATTTAATATTTAAGTTTAAATATTAGGTATTAATATTTAATTTAGTATTTAAAAAAATTATTATCTTTCTTCCAAATCTGCTCCTTCAAAAACCTTTCCCATTTAGGGAAAAGCATATTTATCTTTCTAGCTGCTCAGACTAAAAGTCTTGGAGGGATCAGTCTCTCTTCTATTTTTTTCATGATCCGTACATATGAGCAACGCATGTTGGTTTTGTTTTTAAAACATTTCCAAGGTAGGACTTTTCAATATCTCTTCTGCCACCACCCTGGACTAAACCATCATCACTTCATCCCTGAAGTATTGCAAGAGCCACCTAATTGGTTTCCTTGTTTCTGCCTTCACACTCCAAAGGTTTATTTTCAACAGAACAGCCAGAGAATCCT
>RJWJ010013103.1:5253-40718 GCA_004363605.1 Indri indri
TAAATTTTCACTTTTTCTGAGTAGAAAAATTCTCTAACTTTAAAGCCTTTCAAATCAACCCCCTTTTTCTTCTTAAGAAGTTGGCTTTGCTTGGGAATTTCTGTTTTATATTCTTTGCTGTGTTTCAGCAATAAGAACTGTATTTAGCCTCATTCTTAGATCCACTTATCCTGTGATTTAGTGCAATGACGAAATGTTTCTATGTTATTTTCAACATCTTTCCTGTTGAAGTTCAACATTTTGTTGACTATTTAAATTGAAGTCTATTGTGTTTTATCTCTTTAGAAAGTAGTTCACAATGGTTCTTCTCTCCCTGTGCTGTGGTGTCATTCATAAGTTGTAACTCATCATCCTGCAAAGCTTTTTGAAATTTTTTGACTTCACATTTGCTTGTATTTAAGGTCATCAACACTTCTTCTCTCTCATCAAATAGCCTCAAGAGTTCTTCTTGCAGATCTTTGCTGTCAGGATGAACTTTAGCATATGAGAAAGAAATCCAAGAGCCTCATAGAGGGATCAAACTTAGGATTTTAGTCATTGTGACATATAGTTCTTACCAGTGGAGAAAACTCATCATGGGCAATTCTGTTAGAACTCGCTCAATAGATAGGTAAATTCCAGACAGATATACACCAACATCCTTCTCATACTGTCAAATCACCCATATAAGCTAGAGTAAAAGGTAAAACAACAGTTTGATCAAGCATTCCTGTGGGCCTGATAACAGAGCTATACTTTTCAGGTGTCTGGAGAGAAAGACTGAATGATGGGTTGGAAGGAGCCGGGGGCTGGAAGATCAGAGACTTTTATGTTCTGAAGCTCTTAACTTATTCAGGGTTTGATTTTTAACATAAAATACTGGGAATATGAAATGAACAGAATATTCATACGAGAAATTTCTTTTTACAAAAACTTAACATGCAAACTAAATAAAGCATGTTATATGTGTAGTGTACATTATAAGAACTCATCTAAATTATAGCAGCAATCCACAAACACATGCCATTTGTTTCTAGAGATAATATGGAGTAAAACAGGGAAGAAAAAAAAATAAAAACCTTTGGCTGCTGGTGCTTCTGCCCTCCCAAAACCCAGTTTGGATTTTTCCTCAGAATCCGTTATAACTCAGTTGCAACAAACTTGTGTTATAACTTAATCCTCTTGCACAAAAAAGTGTGCATATATAAAATGTAGACTTATATATCATTGGCTTTACAAAACATTATGAAATTGATACCATGTTTCATAAAATAAGAAGAACTTTGATGAAGGCTGCCATATTAATAAAGCAAGAAATAACTTTGTTCGTATAAGAACACAAAAGGGCTGCTGAAGTGACTTGGCATTGTAGGCATGCCTGAGAATATGCCTCTGTTAACCAGTATGTAAATCTGTGCACGCTGAGCATGATGATGAGAAGGGTGAACTGAGGAAAAGGATGTGCCATAGGAGGAGATCTATGCTCTGTTAGAAATAGCTTCTATTGAATTCCTAGGCATAAAGAATCGCTCATAATATCCAGATTATACATCTTGCTTATGACACAGACTTATTTAGCAATTTTTCTTTAACAAAATTGGTCTCTCATTTCCACGATTTATATTATATGCGTATGTTTTAAAAGGTTGCTATTAGTGAGTTTGAACATTTCAACAAGGCCTGCCCAATTGAAGATGTAAAATGAAAAATGATGATCACGTTCTCATCTAAAGACTAACAGTCCTATATAAACATTTTCTTCCTTTCTTGTGACCATTTCTTCATCTTTTGTCTGAAGTCATTAAGCTCATACGGCTTCAGGTACTCATACTTTCAGCGATGAATTACTCATTCCCTCAAGTATCCCCCCAAAGATATCCTTGCAATTATGAGAAACAAGCCTATAGGTTTCCCCACTCCTCTCCTTGGCAAGGTGCCCAAATAATCTCAGCAAACTAACTGCAGGCACATGCAGACAAACACAGAGGCAGAATATCCATTTATTAATTTTAAATGAATATTTTAATTTTCAAGGAAATCAGATAGTCATTGCAGTATAACATATGATCCTCATTTTCCTGTTTATCTGTGGGAAAAAATATTTCAAGGTCATCTTTATGGACTTATAAACACCAACACAGTAAAATCTCAAAGACTGCAATATTTTTAAAATTTAAATTGTTTTGTGCGCACCTACAAAGGCTAAGTAAATGATTTATTTATTGGAGATAAAATGAACTCTTTTAGGCTATGACAATGCAATACAAATCTGATACACCAAAATTGAAACCTACAGGCCTTTGGAGAATGTTCAGCAACATGGTTCAGGTGGTTTAAGGGAAGAAGGAAAATAATAGGAAATAATAGGACCACCTCTAGGAATAGAGGGGTCCGATACCAGGAAAGGAAAGGTCAAAGTAAAAGACTAGAGAGATCCTTGAGTTATTGAGTTAGCTTCCATTAGTTCAGAATAGCAACAGTAATAGTAGTAATAATAGTAGGAACTAAAAAAATTAGGCACTGTGCTGAGTGATTTATTTAAATGCATGTTCTCGTTTGAACCTCACAGTAACTGTATTCCATTTAACCATAATAAATAATGTTAATATCTCAATTCACACAAAGGAAACCGACTTAGAGAAATTAGATCCCTTGTCCAGGATCAAGAAGCTGACAAGTGATAAATACTAGATTCAAACTCCAGTCATTGTAACTCCAGAGCTAGAGCCTCCATCCTCTACAAGACACTGCCCCAGAAGTGTGACAGGCAGAAAGAAAGGAGGCAAAACCAGGCTAGGAACCTCATCTCCATACTGAGACTTCTCTGCCTCTGTTTGCCTGCTCATGTTTTTACTCAGGTTAAATTTGAGCGGACCATGTTTCTGATTCAATAAAGGTGTAATGTTCTTTACGAGGCACATCTGATGTGATTTACTACTGAGGATCATGTTTGCCAACAGGCCAAATTTATCACTACCACCCTCACATCACTGCTCTATCGTCACCGCCTGTTTCCAATCTAAAACCTTATGTGGCTCTCTAATCCTGAAAGAAGCAATCTATTCCAAGAAATAAAGAATAAAGTCCTTTGATATGACCTAGAGATATTTCCTTTTTTTTGCTTTTCATGTATTAATTGCTAAGACCTAACATTAAATTTCCTTTCTTCAAGGACATTATTAATTTTCACATTTTTTATTGCTCTGTGTGTGTGTGTGTGTGTGTGTGTATGTGTGTAGGGTGCTCAAGAAAATGTAAAGAGATACATATATTTCCTTTGGACATACTTATTTTAGAAATATTAGGCTGGGTGTGGTGGCTCACAATTGTAATCCCAGCACTTTGGGAGGCTCAGGTGGGAGGATCACTTGGAGCCAGGAGTTTGAGACCAGCCTGGGCAACCTAGTGAGATGCCATCTCTACAAAAATTTTTTTAAAAAATTACCCGAGTGTGGTGGAGCTCACCTAGCTACTCAGGAGGCAGAGACAGGAGAATCGCTTGAGCCCAGGAGTTCAAGGCTGCAGTGAGCTATGATTGTGTCACTGAACTTCAGCCTGGGTGACAGAGACTCTGTCTCTACAAAAAGAAAAAGAAAAAAATTAAGAAGTTTATATTAAGTAGAAAGTGGTAACTTTCGTAGTGAAAAAGTTGATATTCACCGATTCAAAATTTTATATTGAGCAAAGACTTGGAAAAATATTTACTCATCATGTTCCCATCTACGTAAGCATTCTATTTCTTAGTTTTCATGGAAAATTTTAAATTCAACAGAAATAGTATAAAAAGAATGCTACTGCATTGATAGAAACATCTCACTTGATTTTTAAGTAACTATATTTAGGTCATAATCTATCAAGTGATCTGGAATTCTAAAGTTCTACATTTCAGTTTTACTCTGAAACTAACATGGCATTCTTTCTTGATAAACTTTGAAAATATATACTTCCTTAATTGTATATTCCTAGTTTTTTTTCTCCAAATGTTAAAATAATGGTGTCAAAACCATAGTGGTTGAGGCGTTTTGAGATGTCTTCAAACTAAGAATATTTAAGCATTCACTGTCCCTTTATGTCAGTGTTCTATGAAGTACAGTCTACTGACTAAAACTATAATTACTGTGGATTCTTATGAAAAATTCAGATTATGGTTGGCTGATTTAGAAATTCCAGAGGTATTTTTAACGTTCAAAGTTGAGAAACAATTCTGGAAGTCAAATTTCATATAAATTTCAAATTCATATTAAGGAGTTTCAAGTGCATTAGAATCTAAACAAAAAAAACAGTTTTACTTCTTCTAATCACTCTCCCCAGCTACCTTATATCAAATATCCTTTCCTCTTTCCTTAATTTACTATTAGATATCATAAATGTCCTAAAATTTTGAATTATTTAATAGTAGGCCCAGTTCAGCTTAAAACTCAATCTTATAATCAGTTTAAATATCTTCCCTGCCCAACAAAGCCTTGACCCATGGCTTGAAGGACTTGGAATTGTCCATCTTTTGCTCATCCTGCAACCCCAATACTAGAATGGAAGGAGGGGCATAAACTCTTAATGTTGTTGCTATTCCTATTGCTTTAGGGAAGAGGAATGATTGAAGAAGTTAAATGTCTTCGTTACTTAACTGGGACCCTGGTCACAACTCCTTCTTGGTGGATTGTCCTGCATCTCTGGCTATTGCTAAGTAGCCTGTGTGACAGGCCTTGACATGCCGACTCTCCCGAGGGGTATGTGAGTGCTCTTTGAGGGCCCCGTTGTGCCTCTACAATGCATAGTTCTTGGAATCAGAGATTCACCTCTGCCTGGCATCTTCTAGTCCCTTAACTCCTGTAACCAGCAGTCAGTCCCCGTTTGGGTCCTGTGACCCTAACAAGTCCCTCTTGAGTCCTGGCAAGAAGGCTCAAACTCAGCCTTTTCCTATAATACCCATTTACCCCACAAGAGCATCACAGAACCTTGCCACCTCAAATGGCAGGATGTCAGGTTGCCACAGGCTGTCCCACTGCCAAGCCCCACTGTGTTTCTATTTTCCCTGATGAGCTAGACCCAAGGGGAGATAAGTAAGCCAATTTCCCAAGCAGATGTTCCAGCGGGGAGTGAGAGAGCAGTTTCTCCTTGTAGCAATTCCCCGACTTTATGAGGGACTTTCTTGGAGCCCCCCTCACTTGACAGTAATATTGGTGAGTAGACACCTCATCCCTCCTTCTGGTATTCCTTCTTAGCACAAAACTGCACTGACCTGCCCTCATCATTCTCTCTCCGTCGGTCTCCCTGTGTTTTCCCTGTATAGACCACTGGGTTGGAGGGGGAAGTTGTCTATAATAGATATGGTTCTGATGACTTTTGGTAAGCCCTAGAAGGAAAGGTTTGGCTATAATTTTGTGCAAGCTCTCTTCAGAAAATGAATACTTGGAGCCCTTGTCTTCATCTTTGTTTGGGTTTTAAACACAATGCTGAGATGCGGGAGCTGCCCCTTGACTGAGTTGCCACTTAGGGGTCCAGCATAATGTGAGTCTCTGAGTAAAACAGCTCCTTTAAATTTTTCTTTGAACAGAAGCAGAATCTTGACTAGAGACTACGTTTGGTTTGAAAATCAAAAAATTAAACAAAATGAAACTCCAGCAGGGAAGAATTCTTTGTGTTCTTTTTATCTTCATTGATTTGGTGCCTTACCATGGAGCTCAGGATTCTATGAACAGACTAGAAGGTCAGATCCCCGACAGCTTTTGGACTTAAATAACAGACCCTTGGAGGTTGCCATAGGTGACCAGGTGACTTGCTCTTTGTTTGGGGTTGTTGTTTATTATTTGTGCAAGTAGGGACAGCCAGAAAGGACAAGACAAGAGATCTGTTTGCAGAGTTACACTTTTGTCACATGTGATTGGGGCTGTTCAATGTAGCATCTGAGCACTGCCTACTCCATCTCATCCTCACAGCCAGCTTCACAGGCCGGGACGTTAATACAATAGAACTCTCCAACAGCCACGAGTGAAAACTGTTATGGGAAAGGTAGGGGAAAAAAATAGGAAAAACTTCCAGGCATCCACAAATATTTTTAAAAGGAAGTTCTCTGAGTCATTTGCTCTATGATCTTTCCTTCCTTGTTCCCCACAGTCTTGACATCAATGCTTGTAATTAGGCCTCCGCCACGACTCTGAGAAATCATGTCATCTTTTTATAAACAGCAAAGAGCAATTTTGAAATGTTCCCATTATGGGAACAGGACAAACATTTTGTGACAGAAGCTCCCTTAAGCTTTGTTCTCTTCAGGCTTTTTAGTTACCATGAATAGTTTACTATCTGGATGCATTTTTCATTTAGTTAATAGCACCCTCTGGTTTTTCTAAAAGCTTGTTTCTTCAAAAATTCAGTGAATGTTGCCAGAACAGATGAAACTTGGCATTTCACTAACATGCTCATAACAAATAGAAATCAATAGCCACCCAATAAGGTATGTGGTGACTAGAGCTCTATGAAATGACACTTCAATCTAGAGCTTAAAAACAAAAAAGATCCCAACCTCTTCCCCATCAGGCATTGACTGGCAGTTTTATCTATGGCTCAAGTAAAAAAAAAAAAAAAAAAATGATGGCATGAGTTCCTGATTTTATCAGGATCTCTGTTTTATCCCATACGACTGTGCCTTTCAAAGGTCAGAAGTAAGATGAGATTTTAGGTGGTCAAGAACTCAGATTTAATGTCTCCTCCTTGCCTTTCAAAGGTCAGAAGTAAGATGGGATTTTAGGTGGTCAAGAACTCAGATTTAATGTCTCCTCCTTGCCTTCAAAGGAACTACAATACATCAGAATCGTGAGTTTTTATTGTTAGTCTTCTTAGGATACCTTAGAGGTCATCTGGTCTAAACTTTCAACTGAAGTTTCATCTCCTTCAACCCAGCTAATAAGAACGAAGTCTGCTCAGATATTTAATAGTAAGGAACTCTCAAGTTAAATGCTGCCTTGTACTGAGCTCATAGCCACTTCTTTACAACTGGTTTCCAGGATAGGCCTTTTTCTGCCCTCTGAAGCACTTAGCTCAAGTGTCTTCTTCCTCTACATAACTGCCCACAAAATGTTCCTATTAGCTGCTTTGGTGACTGTGAATAATCACATTTGGCTTTCCAGTGTAGTAGAAGTAGGTAAGGAGATAATGCAATCTATCCATCATGGGTAATAAAATATAAATGCTCTGATTGGTTAACAGATACTTCAAAATATATTTTACTTTATAATACATACAAATACGAAAACAACTGAATGACAGATTCATCCAGTTGGAATGAACTTTAGAGATTACACAGACCATATTTCATACACTCATTGCTGGAATTCCTTTGGAGTATAATCGACAGAAGACCAGTTCTGGACTGGAATCTCTAGCTCAAGGGATAATCCATTACAGCTTTAGAGCCACTCCCTCCAATCGCCAGAGAATTCTTCCTTACATTGGGCCAGAAGCTGTCTTTCTGTATTTTTCATATCAAGATCCAGCTCTGCTTTCTGGGCAGACCAGAGCAAGTGTTTGTTCTCTCATACAAGACACTTTTCATCTTTCACGGCAGCTATTGTGATGACTAATTTTAGTAAAATTTTGATAATCTGAACAGGAAGAAACAATACCTAGAAATTTATACAATTAGGGTAAAATCATACTTCTTAGAAGTAGTATAATCCCTTCTCTTTTTTTGAAATGAGATAACTGAAACCTAGAGAGATTGGACTGCTTGGCTAAGATCCCAAAGCTGATTGCTGGTTGTGCTGAGCTGGTACCTCACTCACCCGACATATACTAGTTCTTATCCCTGTTCCTTCTGCTAAAAATTAACTTGAAATGCATTTGTCCAATCAATTATTGCATGCACATATTTTTTAATCTCTGGAAATTGGCAGTTTCAAGCAAGACAAACCAGATAAACTACACTGTAAAATCTAAAGAATAAGAAAATATTTTCTAAACGTACTGCATTTAGGAGATTCAGATCAAGTGCTGGTTTTTCCATTAACTAATCGCATAGAATTAGTTAATGCTGTGTCTCTTTGGTTCAAACTGCTTCTTTGGGCCTTAGTTTTCTTGTTGTAGACTGTGCTTGTCTGCTGGTTTCTGTGACTGTACCTACCTTAGTAGGAAAAGCACCATGAGTGTGGGAGAGGGAACTATTTCCATGTTTGTCAAGCATTTTTCCTCATTGGATGAAATCAGTTTTAAGCTCCCTGTCAGCTCTAAAACCCAGTGGATGTTTCATATCTTATTCAGTTCTGATATACTCTTTTCTTCGACATGGAGGTGGGGAAAATTGTCACCTCCCCAATTATGCCCCAATCCTATCTGAACTCTCAAGGGAGATTTATTTATGAAAGAAGCCTAAAAGGGGAAGCTAGGATGTAAATACCAAAAATAGAATAAAGCAGTGGTCCACAGCAGACTTTAAAATATACAGTATAAGGAATTCACCTGAAATCAGTTCTCACATGGGTTATAAATTTAAATGTAACTTAAAATTTAAAAATGAAACTTCATTGATAGTTTTAAATAGCCATTACTAGTTTTCACTAAATAATGATAGAACATCATGTGTACTGCCCTTTCATTTCTAAGTTTTATTATAAAATTTTTCAAACATACAGAAAATGTAAAAGAAATGCATAATAATGCGTATGTTACCTATAATCAATATGTTACAATAATATTTACTATTTTTATTTATTCTTATCTATCCTTATTTTCATTCATCAGCATCAATCTCATAATTTTTGCTGCATTCAAATTAAGGTAAGCACTACATTTTTCAAGGGAGTACAGAGATACAAAATGTTCACAAACACATACAGTCATATAACCACCACACGGAGGGCAGCTCACCAAGGAGCCCATATCTGGCCCTTTGCCAGTTTGCTAAATATTTCTCATGTCTCTAATAAATGCATGAAAAGTCATGATTTTTATAATCTTTTTCTTGCTTTTAGTGTAGGGGCAATGATTTTTCCAGATTTTTACATCTTCAGCAGATGTTCAACTCAGTATTATACATTTCATGTTCCAGGCTATTATTATCTTAAAGGAGTCTCATTGTTTGCTTGTATTAATGTAGTTACAATATCATATTTATCCTTTTAATATTTCCCGATTCCAGATACTTTGATATCTCTCCTTCTCATCTTTACGCTCTAGAAATAGAATTATACACTTATAATAAGATTATGGGAATAAAATAATCTACACTGATATTTTATAAGTACTCGATAGAATTTGAAAATAAAGGATTTTCTATTTAAAATGTGACCATGATAAAGGAAAGGAATTTATATTTTCTCTGTATATAGCTTTGAAGTGATTGCTAGATGTAAGATCTTTTAATGAATTATCATGAGTGTTATAACCATCCTTTCTCCAAGACTGAAATCAGGTCTCTGAAGGCACTAACCACTCAAAGAAGCACAATAAGGTAATCAGATTAATTGTCTGAGCCAGTTATGTCTGCTAGATATACTGTTTTTCATGAATACTGGAGTCATTTTGACTTGAAAGAAAATACATCTCAAGGTATTTGCTTATAAGAAAATGTTATATTTTCCATGAGATAAATATATACTTTTAGAGGAATTACAGTTTAATTTAAAAATTGCACATTCTTATGAATTTATCAAATGAATAAAAGAAAAGTGAGGCTGCCTTAACAGGATCTTCTAGAATTAGCTTAGTGTCCTGAAAGTCTTAAAATATGGCTGGAACTCCATATTATTATATATTAAAAATACATGTTGTTTTTAGTATAACTATATGATCTTTTGAGCTTCAAGATCTATAATGGTTAAACTGCATATGTCTTTTTTTTAGTGATTTGATTGAAACTCACACTTACAATGAATCTTTCTATAATTGCAGGTTTTATATGGGGAGAAATTAAACAGATGTGGGATGGTGGACTTCAAGATTACATCCATGATTGGTGGAATCTGATGGATTTTGTGATGAACTCCTTATATTTAGCAACAATATCCTTGAAAATTGTTGCATTTGTAAAGGTAACTGTTATTTCTGTTGTTGATAAAGCATAAGTTCTGATTATTAATGTCATACCTTCAAAATGCTATTATTTTTACTAATTAAGTTACCTAGAGCTTTATCTATATGCAAAATTCATCAGCTCATGGTTTTGTTGATAGACATATAGGGATAAAATACATAGATAATGCATAATCTATAATCACAAAACAAGTTTTAATAAACACTCAGAAGTTCTCATCCAATTTTCTTGCATCTAAATAGAACAATATAGCAAAATTATTCACAGTAGCAACCCTAGTTTCTAATCCTTTCCATTTTTAATGATATTCCACCCCAAACACTGTTTAAATTTTGGCAACCAAAATCTATTTTTATCAGTTATAACTAATAGATAAAATTTCATAGACATATCAAAATATTACTCTTTCAAAGCATTGAAATTACTATTTCAGTTTAAACTAATATAGTTTAACACAATTAGAGTAGAATATAATTGGTCTCCTCATCCCATTCAATATGACAGTGCCTGAAATCTCACACACCCATTACTCCCCCAGATTTTGTACAACATCAATCTTATCCCCAACCACATAATTTACATAAAACATTTTGTTCTTCAATGACAATTGGGACTATTTTGTACTTCGGGGGATTTTTTTTTAAACCAAAGGATTATCTAGTCTATGTTTTTCCTTTTCCCTCTTTCCTTTCCTTTAAAAAAAGTGTTTTAAAACGATGAGTGAATTGGCAAAAAACAAAGAATGTTTAATTGGGTGTTACATGAATAATTCATGCAATTTAATGATCTGAACTAGGAATGCTAACATGTTAATGAACCCTTACTCATTTAGTCTAGTTCTTAAAATAGTGACCTGAGTCCCTCTGAACAATTTTCAGTTATGACAGGATCAAAATTGCCCAAAGTTGAAAAGGCCATAGTTTTCAGCATTTGTTCAATTCAAATGTTGCCAGTGTTCACCAAAATATTAGGAAAAAGCAATTTCTATCAATTTTATGGAAAGCAAGCTACGTTTTAAGAATGAAAATGCAATTTGGTAATTTTATCTATACGCATTGAGGCTAATAATCCTGACGAGTTTAAGACTGCAGAAGGTACTATCTTAACCAAAGGACATCGTGAATCTACGTAGGAGGTGGACAACCTGTTATTAAGTGCATAGCTCTTCAATCCCCTTTCCTCTGTGGTGATCCTTAGGTACATCTGTAAAGTTGGTTAGACCTCCTTCTACTAAAAAGTAGTATATGGTGGGTTTTTTGTGGCCTTGTGCTATCATAAAATTCTGGAATTATATGACAATAACAGTTTTACTCTAACTTCTAGGTAAATGAGAATGATGGGGAGGGCTTGCTAAAACACAGATTCCTTCACACCATCCACAGATTTTAAATTAGGAATACTAGGGGAAGGCCCACGTTTGCGTTTCTAACAAACTCCCAGGTGATGCTGTTGCAGTTGACCTAAGGAAGACACTTGGAAGAGCTTTGTGTTGTATGATCCTATTCAACAGCTCAAGGAAGTGTGAGATTGAGTCCAAAAGAAACTTCTATTATTCATTTCTTAGAGACAATATTTAAATTAAGATATATAGCATTTGTATTTATTACTTTTATATGGTATTTATTTTTGTGCATATACTTTTTCATATATAAGAAATCTCACATGTAGTGGGTACCCTTACATATATTAATGGATACTTGTGGATTTTTTTGCCTCAAGACTTTCAGATATGGGATTTCGATTTAATTAAAAAGTTGTGAATCCAACACATACAAAATCTATTTTACAATTAAAATCTAAACATTGTTCCTTATACTACAGGGAAGCTTTACGTTTAGAATTAAGCTCACTCACCCCAAGTGATGAAGGAGGAGAGGGATGAAGGAAAGGAGACGGAGGAGTACACAGCAACCCCACAGATGACAATGACCTAAGGAACACAAAATGTTCAGGAAATAAATTGTTTATATACTGGTTATAGGAATTCAGCTATGACTGTGAATCTAAACTATGAAATGTTCTTTATGAGTGATTTGCTTCTAGTACAATGTGTGTTTGAGTTGCGTGGGTATGTTCAATGGCATGCACTTCAGAATCATTTCCTGGGCTCATTTCTTTCCCCCATCGCTTCCTAGTTGGGTGACCTTGGGGACCTGTTTCTTACTTCTCTTTGTCTCATCCATAAAATAAGGAAAATTATGATTTCTACCTTATGCTGTTGGTATGAGAAGTAAACGAGTTGATATCTTTAAAGTGCCTTTTACAGAGTAAGCACTCAGTGTTAGTTTTTCTTCTTTTTCTTTGACTCCTGTTTTCTCACCCTTCTTCATATACTATGAGTCCGCAGGTAATATCTTTACTATGTTTCCTCATTTGCTTATTTTAGTTCAAAAAGAGTTTGAGCTCTGGATTCACACTTGCCTTTACTATATCTAATCTGCGTGATTTGGGGCAAGTTGTTTAATGTAGGCCTCAATTTTATTATCTGTAAATTGATGATGATAATCAAAAGAGAACTTACCATGGGGGTCTGTGATGCCATGCTGATTGTTGACTCATCCTTCCTTACTTTATTTTTGTTTTAGCCTTCAATTTTCCCAGGCTAATTTTTAATAACTCACAAATTACTCTTTCAGGAAAAGCTGCCTTGTCTGTGTGCAAAAAAATAGAATCTGGTATAAATAAGGCAAACAGCTATTATATTGATCAAGCAGCTAATTCAATCAATGTGCATTTAGTGAAGCGCACTAGGAAATTAGCTTTTGATCTTGTTCCTGAGAATGCAAAGATGCTTGAGAGGTGGCCCCTGCCTTTAAGTAGCTCACAGTCAGGTAGTTGAAAGAGAAATCCATAAGCAAGGATCTTACAATGTGATAAGGTCTGTGACAGGGGATATGGTAGCATCAAGGAGGGAACTAAACTTGACTGTAATAGCATGGAAATGTATGGAAGACAAAGTGAGTGGGCATCTGTCATGCTCATGAGCACACGTGAGCATTCAAGAGAGAAAAGACACAATGTGGAAAAGTCCGGAGTATATAAAGCAGAGTTCAATATCTATGTGGGATGATCCTGGAAATGGGGGCAGGAATAAATGAACCCTAATGAAGCTTAAGTGACATTTTATTATTGTACCCCCAGGCATCAACAAGCTCCAAATTAACTAATACTTCATACATAGGCAAAGAGAAAATAATTGACAAACTTCCCTCTTGAGGATTAAAAGCAAATTAAAAAAAAAAAAATCCACAATCCGTGATCCGTAAAATGCTACTGAATAAAAGTATTCAAGATAGCACCACAAAACCTTGCATTTAAAGAGAAGAATATTGAAGTCATATATATTTTTGTGCTCTGTCTTTCCATATTATAATGCTGTTGCATTACATATAAAAATTAAGAGCAGCTACTGAGTGCTTATATTGGTTCTGTTCTCTGCCATTAAATGTTTATTGATTTAATCTTCACAAACATTCTATGAGGTTTGATTATGGTTATTGTTTTACTGAAGAGAAATTTGAAGTATAGATTAAGTATTAACTTGTTCCAAGTCACACAGGCAGGAAGTGATACAAGCAGTAGTCACATCAAGCATGCATGAGTCCAAACTCAACCATGGCCTTGGTTAGAAGGGTCCTTTTGTGTGTCCTTTAAAAAGATCTCCCCTACAAGTGGATGAATTGAAAAACGATGGATGCTGTGGACTGAATTGTGTCCCCCCCACCGCCGCCATAATTAATATGTTGGAGACCCCCAGTGTGGTGGCATTTGGAGATGGTACCTTTGGAAGGTCATTAGGTTTAGATGAGTTCATGAGGGTGAGGCCTTCATGATTAGATTAGCGTCCTTATAAAGAGAGACACCAGGGAGTTCACAAGCTCTCTCTCTCTCCCTGCTATGTGAGGACACAAGGAGAAAGCCAGGAAGAGAGCTCTCACCTGAAACCAACTATGCTGGCACCTTGATCTCAGACTTACAGCCTCCGGAACTGCAAGAAATAAATTTCTTTTGTTTAAGCTACCCAGTCTAAGGTATTTTATTGTGACAACCTGAGCTGACTAATACAATGGACCAATTAAACAAGGATGGCCCCCATGCCAGGCATTTTAAAAGGTTCTCCTTCTGAACAGAATAATTACAACTAAAAATAGAAAAATTAGCCAGCATAGTGATGCACACCTATAATCCCAGCTACTGGGGAGGCTGAGGCAGAATGGTCGCTTGAGCCCAGGAGTTGGGGGGTTGCAGTGAGCTACGATGACACCACTGCACTCCACCTGGGGTGACAGAGCAAGACTCTTGTCTCAAAAAAAAAAAAAAAAGTCACTTGGTAAAACTATGACTGTATTTAAAAACCTAAGAAAATGTATATGTGAATAATGGAAGAAAAACTTTCAAAAACAAAACTTAAAAGAATGAAATCAAGAGATAATTACTCAATGTTTATATGTCTATTTATTCCTGACAAGAAATGAGCGTTTTGGGATCAGAGAACAGATAAATTATTTACTCACGTAGCAATCTTAGTATTGGTTCCCCACGCCCCAGTCCCCTGGGGGGGACGTGATGAGAGCCAGATGTACAAAGGTTTGTACCACAGGAGAGAAACTTGGAAATTATGAACCCCAGAATTTATATGGTGCAGCTGAGCCAGCTACCCATCTTTCCCCTGGAGAAGAAAAGAGAAAGACCTTAACTTTCTAAAGTAAATAAATTCTCTCTGGGGATGCAGAGGCCTCTAGGTTTATTATTCTGAGAATGTAAGCAGATGGCTCCAAGGGAGATGTTTCTAGTTTCTCAGGAGGTCTCTATCTTTAACTTGCAAGGATTGTTTGCCATTTACGCATCCTTTAATTCAGATGCCAGCAAAGTTTTGCTCAGAAGGCCTTGACCTTGCATAAATGGACATATTCATGTAGCATTGTTTCCCGACACTTAGTAGAAGTGCCAGACTCTGAAGCCAACTTGGATATTTATACAGGGGCAGAATATGTAAAATAGAAAACCTTCCTCTTAAGATTTTTTGAGTCCCAGCTGAGATCACTCACTATGCCCAGCACGTCCATAACAGAGCGGGACCCAGTCAGGGTGTGATAATGGACACTACATCCAGCTGCCATGGATGTGCGATCTAGAGCAAGGCACTGCATCTCCCTTAGATTTGAAGGGCTCTTAAAGCTCTGACAACATATAATCTCTATCTACTCCTAGCCTCACAAGCCCCAGACAGAATTAATCACTTCCTCTTCTCTATTCTCTCAGCACTTTGTGTTCATCTCTTAGAGCATTTTTATTATAATTAGTTGTGCCTGTCTGCTCACTGGAGTATGAATACTAGACAAAAGAAAATATTTCTTGAGCACCCACAATATGCATGGTATTCTGTTGAATGTTGTAAGAAGTACAAAAAACCGATTGCATTCTTAAGAATGCTCCTTGTTTCATTTTTTGTACCTTTTGAAATATAGTCCTAAGCTATATTCGGTAAAAAGCAGAAATAAAATTAGCTGTCAACATAGAGGAAGTTGTTTTCCACTTAGGCGTGTGTGTCCTTTAAGAGAGAAGTGAGGAAAGGAAGGATAATGTGATCTTGGTCTCTGAAGGAAAAGGAGGTGTCATATATGAGAGAATTAGGTAGTGTTTGGTATCTCAAAGTTTCTTGTTATAATGAATAAGAAAAATATCTTAACTTTTTTTTTCTGCATCTTCGATAATTAGCTATTTTATGCTAAAGCTATGCGTGGGAATGTTCAAGAACATTTATCAAGATTTAAAAATAGAAAATAATTTTCTTCTAGTTGAAACTTGATTGTTTTAAACTGTCGGTCAAGAAGAGTCTGAGTGTTGAATAAGATCAGGAGCTTGTGATGCATTTTCTCCCCGGAGCAATTAAAACGTACTATCTATTAGTTTCAAGGAAAATTAATGGATTAACATTTGTAAAGGTCTTTGGTGTAAAATGAACTATAAAAAGAAGGAAATTATTCTGAAAGGACTCATAGAACATTCTTTTTTTCTTACATGTTCATTAGGAAAAAGATCCTGTTGTCTAGACATATATTTAGTGATGAAAAAAATTCAATTCATTGTTCAGTTCTAATACAAATCTAACTATAGGTTTTCACATTGCAATATTTTAAAGAGTATATTTGACCCTTTTTAAAAAAGGACACAAATTTACCTGAATAGTACAAGGGATAAATTCCATTTTGCTCTTTTTAGTGTTCAATATCAGGGTAATTCAAGGCTGACATTTTAATTAATTGACTTACTTTTTAAATAACTGCTGACTAAAATTTAAAGTAGCAAATATGTTTTTCTCCAATCACATATTTTATCTAATTAAAAGAATGTTCAGATAAATATTATATTTGTATATATTAAATATAAAAAAATTAGCAATTCAGTGACCACCAGGACAATTGCTAAATTAGGTTGTATTTACATTTAGGATATACCAGATAAAAAGCACCGATGTTTGTGCCCATATTGGCCATTACTATTTCCATGGCAACAGACAACTATTTTCACTCATTCATATGTAATTTCTATGCTACCTGTATTCTTCTAGAATTGGCAAGTGTGTCAAATATTGCAAGTGAGGTCACTGATGATTTTGTTCAAAATTTAATAGGTTTTCTTTATGATGTAGTTTTCTTTGCTATCAAGATATTGCAATCTTTTCCCAATATAAAATCAGGTGGGGTTTCTTTTGCCTTATATAGTATTTTCTTTTTCTTTTTGTAAAGAGCATTAGAAAATTCAAGGACATACATAATTAACATATTAACAAAAACTACGATTGACAAGGACAGAACTAGAAGGCCACTTTGAAACTAAAGCTCATAAATTATAAATAAATAAACTTTTATTTTTGTGTAGATTAATGTTGCTGCCATCATCATGGAACACTTGAGCTTCCTGACAATAGGTCATTATGCTGGATGGACCTAAGAAAGCTAACCATATTCATACTCATGGGTTTGATTTACTTTCCCTTTGTTTCTCTGTTTTCTCCAGTACAGCGCTCTTAATCCACGAGAATCTTGGGACATGTGGCATCCCACTCTGGTGGCAGAGGCTCTATTTGCTATTGCAAACATCTTCAGTTCCTTGCGTCTGATTTCACTATTTACTGCAAATTCTCACCTGGGACCCCTGCAAATATCCCTGGGAAGAATGCTCCTGGACATTTTGAAGTTTCTGTTCATATACTGCCTTGTGTTGCTAGCATTTGCAAATGGCCTAAATCAATTGTACTTCTATTATGAAGAAACAAAAGGATTAAGCTGCAAAGGCATACGATGTGAAAAGCAGAATAATGCGTTTTCAACGTAAGTCGAATAGACATTTCTATCAGTAATGCTGTGCACCATTTAGAGTGCACATATCATGAACTTGAAAAATCCATGACAAATGGTTGCAAAGAAAATGGGGAATTAAAATTATGCTTCATGCAGAAAACAGAATTACCATAGCTTTGAATAGAAATGAATCTGACATGAAAAAAATACCTACTACACTTAAGTTTTAGTAAAATCATCTTTTCTTTTAAATGACCTCATTAAAAGGAAAGCTATATATACTGTTTTTAAAATGTGGAATAATAAAGGAAACCTGTGTACTATTGACAGGACATTAAAAGATGGAGCAAATGTGAAACCAACCATGTTAGAAAATCCAAGCACGTTTCAATGTTTCCTCATGTGTTTTCCAGATACTAAAGTCTCTTCATATGTCTTCTAGTTCCCTATACAAAATTTAATCATATAAAAATAATTCACAATGGAAACCCAAGACTAACCCAGCCATTATGATGATGCATGTAAAACTGTCTGCCCCTATATCCAGATGAGAAATACGCAGCATCCTTTGTCAACCTCGGCTTTACTGACAGCCCAGGCCTGTGAGCACCGTGTTTGATGCTCACACAGCTCTCATAAAATATCTCTCTATAAGACTGTGCCCGTTTCCATCCCACTCTGATGAAACATGGTTAATTAGCACATGAATTAAGAAGCCAGGTAATTTTCCTCTACACAGCAACCACATATGAATACCCTATGATTTTGTAGGTGATTTTAAAAGCCCAACCTTATTTTCAGGCCATCAAAGAATTGTGTTTAATATAAGAGAGGATAGTAATTTCTCTAGTGGGAGAAAATCAATAATCTCACATAAACTAAATCACAGATTGCTAACGTGCTTTGTTGGCTTAATTCCACATCTGTTTTACCTTTAATGCCAATGTTTAAAACTCCATTTTAATTAATCAACATCTGTTTATTTGTACATAAAATTTTAATCTCAGCCTTAGAATCCTCAATTCCTTTCAGAAATAGATTTGATGCAAACCATGGATCATAAAGAAAACACAAAATCATCCCGGCTTTCCTGGTCATGTTATCCCTTGTTCCCAGCTCTTTCTGGATTCTTCTGTTCCTAAGCAGCAGTTCTTCAGTCTGACCAGCTCACTCAGCCCTGACGTCTTCCCACTGTCCTCTTCTGACCTTGGGCTGGAGGGATTCAACGAAACCTTTTGAAGGAACATCCTCATAACTAGCGCGGCTTAGATGATGTCTCAGTTTTGATATCTGAACTTATCTTTCCCCCCTCATTTGTGATCCTTGACTTACTAACTTGGCCAGGGTAACTTGGACAAGGGATTCACACTGGTTGGATCCCATTCAGCTCTCTCCCTTCATGAAGGGAATTCTGTCTGTAATAACCTTCCTGGATATTTTATCTGTCTCCCAGATTTCTGTTAGAGAACCCTTTTGCATGCTCGGTCTTTCACAGCTTTCTTGTTGCTGTATATACTGCATACCATGATACTAACTGCTTGCCAAGACCACCCCATCTGTGTCTGTTGCCATATCTTTCTGATCCCCTACTTTGTATTCCAGAGGCAGAACTTCCCAACACCTAGAACTAACACCTGGAACCATGTTACCCGCCCCCCAGTTCCTCTCAGGGAACAGCTCTGGTTCCTAGACTCAACCCTTCTGATCTATCTGATTTCTCAGCAGTCAACACGCTTATGCCTAGCACTCTTCTGATTTATGATTCCCTAAAATTCCTAGGAATCCTCTTGCTCCTATTATGGGTTTCTTAGTACATAATTACATATTACAAACTAATTATAATGTCAATCCAAGGAGATTGTGGCTACACAAGTCCAATGTGAAATACCTAATATAAATTGTATTCCAAAAGCAAATATTATATATTAGATTGTTTGTATTATGTATTACTTTAGTTTATCAATATCTATGTTTCCTCTATTATCTTGAAAAGCAACAGATAATTGCATATCTCAAATATTAATAGCCCAAATCATTCAATCAAATAAATCAGTTGTTCCACCTGAATTATTTTTTTCCAGATAGTGGAATATAAATCTGCATCCAACAAATTATTTTTGCTTAAACATATTCAAAAACTAAAAAGTATATTAGTAACCCCTAGTTATCAAGTAGAATGTACAAGGCACAAGTCCCCTTCCCTTGATGACCTTGTTTCAGCATAATGGGTATCGATTCAGAGGATATGTAATGATGCTCTTAAGGCTTCTGCTCAACATCTTATTTCTGTGCTTTTGTTGTTTTCAGTTTTCTTTTTGCAATTCCATATCTTCCCTAAATTTCAGACTTTTTTTACTACCCACCATTTCAGAGATATTATTCCATATGAGGGTTAAAAAATGTAATAGTTCATGTAGGGTACCTAACATGGTGCCTGTTGTCATAAAAATATGTTAGCTACTCTTCCTATTACCATGACTGGTAGTGGTAGAGTATTATCTCTCACAGGGTTCCCTCTCTGTCATTCCTTCCACTCAGGCTACAAACACATCCTGAAACTTTGAACCGGTGTTTCCCTTTAGCTACCGCTCCTGTCTCTCTCCTTCCTTTTCATCCAAGCAACTCTAAAAAGAGGCCCATACAAGATATCTTGTTTCCTCACCTCTCATTCATTCTTCCTTCAACTGCAATTTGGCTTCTGCTTCCATCATTCACTAAAACTACTCTAGGAAATATCATCTGGAGCCTCCTCTTATCACCTCCACCAGGAGACGTTTATCTGTTTACATCTTAATGTGTTTGCCTCATTTGACCCTTTTTAACACTTTCATTTTTTGGAATCTTGTCCTCCTTTAACTTTTGTGTTACTTTTTTTTTTTTTTTTTCACTTCACCTCTCACCTCTGTAACCTTTTCAGTTTACTCCGAGAATTATATTTCAATTACTGCTTTTAAATAGTGGTCTGCCTTAGCATACTAACCTCAGACGCTCTTAATAGTATCCCTGTGAAAACTCACAGGTGCCTATGGATTTGGCCCTGTGTGTCTAAGAGATGACTTCCATATTCATATCCCTAGTACAGATTTCTATCCCCAGGTTGTCTATACATCCAACTGTCTATTGGATACCTCTCCGTGTATGTCTCCTAAAGACTTAAATTCAATCAAAGAGAACTCATCAGGGTCTCTCTCAAACCTTAGTCTTCCTCCTCTTCAGCTGCCATTTTAGTCAATGCTACCACAATCCACCCAGATACTTAAAACTTATGTTTTATAGTAGATCTTTCCTTTCCCCCATGCCTTCCACATGTAGTCACTCCATAAACATCTATTCCTGCTCTCTGTATCTTGGCACTGTCTCCCCTTGCTCACTGCCCATGCCTAAGTCCAAGTTCTCTTGCCCCTGGGCTCTGCCTTCCTTCATATATCTTCCATCCTGCTTCCTGAATGATCTCTCCAAACCCAAATCGCAGGCTCTACTGTTTAAAGTATCGAATGGTTTCCCAGTCCTTAACAGATACAGCCACGTTCCTTATCTTGACATACGAGGTCCTTCAGTGATCTGCCTCTTGCCTCCTTTTCTAGTTCTGGTTTCATCCTTCTCAATTCCCCAACCACGCTTTCCTGTACGGCATTTCCTAATGGGTTATAAATCTCCAAATATGTTATTTCCTTCCTCATCTCAGAATGCCCTTGTTCTGCCCTCCCATTTGGTAAAATTTTGTTCTTTTTTCCAAATTCTACCTCATATATACCTTTTCCAGGATGCCTTTCCTGGTCCCCTAACTGACCGTGAACTCGCAGTGGTCACAGCCTGTGGTCCATGTCTCCTATGCCTCTCCATGCATTTTCCCATCAGCAAATGGACACTTCTTCCTGCTCCTTTCCAGGCTGTTTTGTTATTAACATGAGAAGAACTACATGACACTAAAAGATACCAAATGTTTAGTCACTGAAATTATTCTATGTACAATTCTGAGCTAACAGTCCTTGGGAAGGAGCTCTCCTACAAGGGCACAGGCTTTGTGACTGGTTACGCTTGTTAGACAAAGCCCTTTTATGTTTGTTGGAGCTCTGTTCCTAATGGTTGGAACTGGCCAATTAAAGTCACACTGTATTTGTTTCAGTATTACATTTTTTCTTATACATTGAAGATCACATATTCAGATGGGTTTTGTGTTAATTTACGCTTGCTCATCGTTTTAGTGTCATGGGATAGAGGAAAACTTCAACTGTGGAATACAGTACCTTTTTTACTTGTTCAGTTTTTCTGGTCATAAGTATATAACCAGGGAAACAAGCTGATCATATAAAATAGCTATTGAGAAATATATTCAAAAGACAATAGAAAAATATCTTCAGGAAGACAGAACCTCAACCATACAAACTGTCTTCAGCCCAGGTTTTGTGCTATCAGTTAAGTTGTGGCATTATCTTGGGAGTTTTCAGTCCTCATCTCACCACAGAATAAGGAAAATATTAGTCACATAAAGGCATTCTGGTATGTGATGCAACTAATGATCCTTAAATCTATGGCAATGTTGGTCTCAATAAATTTGGGAACCACTCATGATCAAAATATTTCTGGAAGCAATGGCTTGAATGTTAATCTAGATTGAGCTTTTAAAAATTCACCTAATAAAAGAACATCTCATTTAGAAATACCTTGATACCAGGATCTTAATTTATCTGAGATGTAAATATATTTTAGTTACATAGAACTATTCTGTAAATCTCACCACTGATTCATTCCACTGAAAGAAGAAAAATAAAAGAAAGAAAGAATAAATTCTATAGTTAATCACAAAACGTCATTTTGTTTTGAATTTTCCTCTTTTAAAATTTTAATTTCAAAATGGCAATAAATACTTTGCTGAAGTGTTTACTAATGTTCCCTAAAAATTAGTAGTACTTATTTAGACAGAAACAAATAAGTACCATTCAACTATAACAACCCATTTATCTTGCATTACTGTTTTTATTTGAAAAAGCAACTGTTATGAGATTTACGTGGTAACATTCTAAATAATTTATTATATAACTCATGCTATTTACCTCATAGCTTTCTCTAAATTGCTATTCGTGTCAGGAAAAACGAGCTGAATTACGTTTGTATATTCGCAGTGAGAATACACACTCTTTGGGAAGAAAGAATACAATTATTTCACATTAAATCCAAAGGATACTATCATTAATTTTAGAAGTTGTCCTCAAAGTTACTAAAAATAAAGAATTCATGGCCATGGGCCAAATTTACTTTTTCCTGAGAAATTTTTCAAAGAATAACTTCTAGTGGCCTTAGTCTAGGGTCAATGAACTAGATTAAACTCTCCCTCATATTGTTGGAATCTGACATCCGGGCTGCCCTTTAAGAAGACATGATCACCTCTCACACAATGTGCAAAGTTCTGTTGAGGACTCCCAGTCTGACTGAAGCTGGTCAGGTCGGTGCCCTTTCCGCTTTATAATAATCTGTCATTCCATCATTTAACAGCTCTAGGAAAGATAAAGAATTAAATTTTATATAATTATTCAACTAAAAATATGAAATTGTTTACTTTTTTTAAAAAAAGCAATAAATTTGGGAAAATAAGTCCTGAACTCCAAGTAAGGCATTTTTAGTTAGATTCCCCTGGTTATATGGACCAGAAATGCATGGCTTATTTTAAGTCACCGGCATTTTGTTATAAGAATCATGCACAGAACTACAGCCATTTGATCCTCTGAGCAAAGGCTGATGTTAGCTGGGGCAGAACCTAGAGCAAGCCCTAACTTCAGGAAGATCAGGAGTTGACACAGTGCTGGGACAGGGAATTTTTACTCTCAATATCAGCATTAAAGTGATTCAGGTACTCCCTATATATCCTCAGAGTTTACTTCTTACCTGGCTTTTTCATCCTCCATTCTCTGCTTCTTAGTTGGTGCTGTCTCAAACTCTTGGCGTCCCAATGACCCTGACTCGATGTCATAACCCCTGTCAAATCAGCACCTTTGGGCAACTACCTCATTGTCTTAATATTTCTAAGTTAAACTTCCCTAGAAAGGAAATCTGATCATTTTCAACTTACACGATGCCATAGGCTACACTGGCCTTATACAAATTGTCTTTCTTGGGTCACTTGACCATAGTAAACCTAATTTATGGAATCACTGGGCGAGGAGCTCCAGAGACTTATGTTAGGATCACCTTTTCATTAAAGGGTCTACAGGGAACAATGTTACTGGGGTTGGGAGGTGCCAGAAACTGTAATTGATTTGGTGCTGCAACACAATTCCAATCTAATGGCAATCTCCCTACAGTCTGAAATCCTACCTCCTTAGTCACCATGCCAGGTAGGAGAAGGTTTTTGTTTTTACAATATAATTTAAATAGTCTTATTTTAACCATTTCTCAAGGAATATAAAAGCTCTGTCATATTTTTATTACATTCTATTAATGTATTATAATGATCCCATTGCCACAGACAGATCTCCATTTGGTTTCAGATGCTCCTCAGCTTATTCCATTTTTTGGAGTAAGTTACGGAAACTTTACTTTCAATAAAATCACCAGAGTTCACTCATTGGCTAGAATGAATAATTGTTCTTTGAAATATAAAAAAAAAAATCACATTTTATTATCTAAGCATTCTGAGCCTCTTTGCCATCTTATAGGATGCACTACATGCAATTTTAGTGTAAATGTAGGAATCTGTCACAATGACATTGTTTTTGATCTTCCTACAACCAAAGCAAAATCAGGTAGCAGAATTGATTTTTTTAAAGCCTAAGCTTTGTGATCTATCATTTAGTGCCCTAGGACAGGGATAGACAAAATTTCTATGAAAAGGACCAGATAGTAAATATTTTAGGCTTTGTGAGACATATATTTTCTCTTGCGACTACTTCCTTCTGCCATTGTAGCATAAAAGAAACCATAAACAATGCATGAATGAATGAGAATGATTTTGTTTTAATAAAATTTTATTTATGAATATTGAAATGTGGATTTTATATGATTTTCCTATGCCACAAAATATTACTATTCTTTTGGTTCCCCACCCCCCCCCCAACCATTTGAGAAATCAAGAACCATTCTTAGTTAATGGCCATGCAAAAACAGGCTGTGGGTCACATTTGTCCCACCCTGCGCTAGGAAACTAAGTGTAGCTTTCAAAGCTTTGGGGAAGATTAAATACACCTGGGAAAATTAAGCACATCATTTGTGCTAGTTTGACAAAAACAATTTTCTTTAACTCTTTTTATTAAGTTTAATTTTATAGTTGTCCTAAAAGATTATTTTTATGTTGATATGCATTTTTAACTTAATCATATATATGTAATAGCACCAAGTTCTATTGTTATATCTTGTTGTATAATGGTTCTATTAATATAGCTATTAATGTCATTTCATCTTTTTTCCAGGTTATTTGAGACACTCCAGTCTCTTTTTTGGTCAATATTTGGGCTCATCAATTTATATGTGACCAATGTCAAAGCACAGCACGAATTCACTGAGTTTGTTGGTGCCACCATGTTTGGGACATATAATGTCATCTCTCTGGTTGTTCTACTCAACATGTTAATAGCTATGATGAATAATTCTTACCAACTTATTGCTGTAAGTTGACTAACTTTATTTTAATTCAATATTCCCCCTAGAATGTGTTGTTCCTAGCTATACTTTATCTTATTATCATAGGAAATAAGATCAATAATTGGCTGTTGATGAGACAGATAAGAATTATGACATAAATGGTTAATTTGAAATCTCTGAGCAGGATTATACTATATGTGACTATATAGTAGTCTAGTTTTGTCATGTTACACATGAGTAAAAAAAATAAACTAAATCTACGTTGCCAGGCAGTCATCAGCTATGGTAAGCAGTAGTGAGTATGACTCACAAATAGGCAGCTCATCTCTGTGTAGTGCCCACTGGGTTTTGCCTCGTGTCTGTCTGCTTATCCTACCATTCTAAACACATGCCTGCTGGGCAAGATGAAAAACCCAGAGGGGAATCAGGTAACTGGTAAAGCCACAGGATTTTCAGTTTCTTAAAGCTTAGATAAAGCAATATTGAAGTAATATTTAATTCCATAGAAGAATATATAATACAATTTGTATTTATTTGAAACTCTGGAATCCAAACAACTTAGCTTAATGTATTTATTTATTCATTCAGCAAATACTTATTGAGTACATATTCTGTTTCCAAGTACTCTTCTAGGAACTAGAAGTACAGCAACAAACAAGAAAGACAAAGCCCTTTAACCACTTGAATTTATATACTAAAGACATATGTCTATGACATGTAGCTACAGCAACAAAACAAAACTCATATAGGAATGAAATATATTTCTTATCTCTTTCATATTTACACCTTAGACAAGTAGCATTTCATAAGCATAATTATAGGTTGCCCATTTTCTCCATAAATAACTATAATTATATTGTATCTTTGAATCTATGGTTAAAACCTCTGATGTGTTATTAGTGTTTTTTTTTAAATTTTTGTCAAGCAGCACCCTGAATTTTACTAAAACTGTCTTTATGGAGGCAAATTTTTCCTATAAGACACTCGTCACTGATGAAAAACTGCATAAAACATGAAAATAGATGAGTTTATTTATTGGCTCACAGACTAAAGTATTCCTAATGCATAATTCCTCTGGATACACTGAGGTCCAAGGATTTGGAGGTGAATGTCTAGACTTGTAGATACATAGAGCTTCATTTAAGCATCCTGCAATCCGAAATTTTTATAGATAGTCTCTGTAAATTTGTTTCAGAAGTTCTGTATACCTCCAGTCAACACATTTCCAAAACGTGGGTTCTGTTTTCTAGAACAACAACAATAAAAATTAGAAAGCCTCTAATTATAATATTAAGCTGCCAACAATTTGGATTCTGTAAAACATTAAACGTCCCAGTTTCATCAAGAAGAGAACATCATTTAAGAACAGTTTGACATTTTCTTATTGCTTCTTTGTGGGGTGTATTTTTCTAGGTAACTTCTTTACAGAGATGAGAATCATCTTCAAATCTCCATTTTTATTGAGCTCAAACTCTGTAACTACTGAAAGCAGAGCAGACATTGAGAACCTAAGACAGGCGCACCTCTTAGCATTCTGTGAATGATGCCTCCTTGGGTCATGAACATGCCAAGCATTTGACTTTCACCTGTCCCAGAATAGAGGAATCTACTCCGCAGACTTTCTCTTTTTGTTCTGCTATCCCCAACCCATAGGGTGAAATGTGAAAAGGGAGGAAAATTTAACAATTGAAAGGCAGAAGCAATCACACAGGTCATAACTAAAGCCTGCTTCCCATTCACTCATTTGTTCACTGATTAAATATATGTTGTGCACCTAGTGTATGCCAGGCATAGACTGATTTTGGAGATAAAAAGAATAAAAAAGTCTCTACTCTCAAGAAAAAAGTAATATAGTAGGACAAAAAGAAATAAATAAATTCGATATTGAGAAAAGAACTTCGAGTGTGTTATGAAAGTGCAGGACCTTGACTTGGGTTGGAGATAAGAGAGAGATGAAGACCGACGGGTGTTGGGCAGTCTTCCCAGGAGAGACAACAGTTACACTAAGGTTCAAATGTTGACTAGGAATTAGAAGGTGAATAGTGGAAGGTGAGTTTAGTCTTCCACGGTTTAGAACTTTTCATCTTCAGAATGCTAAGCACCATAGACTATGCTATAGCCCTTCTTAAAATCCCAAACCATGAACAAAGGAAGTGCCTGCTTAGTGATAGCAGTGAAAGAACGTAATTTGTGACTCCCCGAGAATCAGAAAATCAGAAGGAGCTATTCAGAGGCCAACACTTTATCTAAGTGACTGCTTTTTTATTTCTTTGAGCTAAATCTATTGAGTCCCATTCTCCATGCCTGAAGCAAACAATACACAATTTTCTTCACTAATGCAGCACAATCAGCCCAAACCTACAAGCTTGTTTAGAAAAAAATGGGAGCAGAAAGGAGGGAGAAATAAAGAAGGAGAGGAAGGGGAGAGGAAAGGGGAGGGCAGCTGCAGCTTCTGTGTGTCCATTTATGGATCAATCCACATAATCAGACACTTGCTCAGCTCTAACGAAGACCATGCATTTTCTAGGTATGGTGATTTTTGTTGAAAGCACAATCTGTCCAGTATCCAGACTAAAACCTATATTGTACAGAGTAGAAATGTACCTATAACATACGCATTCATAAGCACACAGCAATTTAGGAATATTAAAATCAAGCATAGTCTAAGACTATTCTCCTACTCTAAAATCTGAGTTCTTGTTTATAATATTAATTGGTTATAATTAACTATTCTGAATTCTAAAATGCATGTATGCCCAGTTTCTTCCACCTCCTACTTCCCAGATTTTCTGCTTAAGTCAGATTTATGGCTAATTTAAGAAGAGACTGGCTGCCCTGTATCTAATTGCCACAAATGTTCCAAAGTTTCCCCTAGGAGGTTAATAAAGTGGAGTGAGTAATAAATGCAGAGGGAGATAACCTCAACCTTGTGGACAACAACTACCCATAGTCCTATCTGGTGACATTTGGCCAAGGTTATGTCAAGGTCCAATGCTGTGTCAGAGAGGCCCTACTCTACATTTGTTAGAGGAATTTCTCTCTAAGTTTATGTCTATTGCCTGAAAGTGGCCAAGAATTATTCAGATGGAAACATATTCAATAAGACTTTTCCTGGCAACACCAAAGGATAAGCCATGGGCATCTGTGAAGATGACATTCACCTAAGCAGGGGTACAAGGCCTTGGGTAACACATAAAGTCTTACTTCTGGCCAGAATCTAATGAAACTGAGCTAATGCGAACCTGCAGTGCAGGAGATGCAGATTCCTCTTCACATCAGAGCTAATCCCTGCAGTCTCTATGACATGGAACTGTTTTAGATGTCTGTTTCACTGCAGAAGGAAGGATGAGAAGTGACATGAGATCTGTGACTCCATACCAGGGTAAGCCATGGTCTGAAGTGTTTAGATGACTATCTCCTGGAGTCAGCATTGTTTTTATAAGCAATTTAATTAATATTCCAAGGGCCACTCAAAGTCAGGTTACAGGCTCTCCGTGAGGTTTATTTCACCTTATTAATTAAGAAACCTGTCAGCAGTTGTCATGTTTTCCTGTTCAGGACCATGCAGATATAGAATGGAAATTTGCTCGAACAAAGCTTTGGATGAGTTATTTTGAAGAAGGAGGGACCCTGCCTACTCCCTTCAATGTCATCCCAAGCCCCAAGTCGCTCTGGTACCTGATCAAATGGATATGGACACACTTGTGCAAGAAAAAGATGAGAAGAAAGCCAGAAAGTTTTGGAACAATAGGGGTAAGAACACAGCACGTTAGTATTACTTTTTTTAAATTGCGTGTTTTAAAACATTTGTATTCCTTACTGAACATGCTCAGGTCTTTAGCCTTTTTGTTCTTACTGATTCCATGTCATGAACACTTACAGCACATCTACCACGACTCAGGCACTCTCCAAGCAACTGTGACTTTTTCACAAGCCCATTTCCTGCATCTAGGGCAGCCCCCTCTTTTAACAAGAGCCACACTCTTCACACAGGCCTTCCCAGACCCGTTCATCAAGGCTTGGGGACCTAGTACATTCTCTGTCAGTACCTGGATTTCTAGCTCTTTTCAGAATTCTAGCAGCAGGTTATTTGTGTTATTACTTGCTCATTGTGTGTTTCCCCGTAAGCTCCATGAGAGGAGGGCATCTGTTCTGGTCACCTCATAGTCCTCGTGACTGACGTAGGCCCCTGCACAAAGCATTTTATGTTTGATTAAAAATTCTCAATTAAATGACTGAATGAATATCATAATTTAAATATGCTGTGCCAAATGTCAGCTGTGATCTCGAAATGTGTTTAGGTGTTCAACATGTTGCTTCCACTCCCTAACATATTAGATGCCAAGAATGTAGGTATCTAAAAATAATATACAGGAATGCTCAGAACCATGCTCCTGCTAAACTGGAAGATTATATTTCCTTTGGAAACTTCTTTCATATTGGAAATCAAGAGTTCAAGCAATTCCAGTAAAAATTACATGGACTTAGGCTTTTGTTCTAGCCAAATCATTGATGTGGGATAAATCATTCTCCATTGCTTTCTCACTTTGTTTGCTAATTTTCAATGTTCTCGCAGTGATGTTTTGGAAATTAACATGCTAACATTCGTTAGTCACTTTGACCTTCTCAGAGAAATTGCTCTGCAAGTATTTAAAATTGCCTTTACATTAGAATTACCAAGTAATATTGGATATTTAATCAAAAATCAAAGAACGTTCATTCATTTTTAATTTAACATAGCTTATGACTTCTACTTATGCCCTAAGCGATCCTTCTCGGTCTTTAACTTCATGGCCCAGCAGGCATTGTCGTCAGCCCCAAAACGGAGCTTTCTCCTACTGAAAGCGGAATTGATTTTCCTCTCATCTCAGTTACAATTCTAATTTTAAAGAGAAATTGACAGGCAAGTGAGTATTGCAAACAGAGAGGTGCTTAGGAGAGGCAGTTATATTCAGTTATATTCTTTCCTATAAACTATTACCCATGAACTTGGAGGACTACAGTTTGGAAACATATCTGAAACCAAAGTCAGTTTATGATAAAACCTTATCCTGCAAACCCTCATACTAATTTATGGACTTTATCACTGACCTTAGAAAGGAATGAAATCATTTTACTGCAAATGTTTGATTTGTCTGTTAAAAGATATTAAATTCAAATTACTAATAAAAGAGGTTGTAGAATAAGTGTAATGACTTAGGTTTAATAAGCAATTATTGCATGTATTCTCCTTGCCAGTAACTTAGTTAGAAACTGGAAAGTGAAAGGAAGTGCAACACTATGGTTTCCATCCTTGAGGCCATCAATTTTAACGTGGGAGACACAGAAGTGAGAACATATTACTATAATACATGTCATATAATATATTTAACATCATAGTCATATGCAAGATGTTATGAGAACAATGTGAGAAATAATTAAGGTTTTCCTTGAGGAAACAAAAAGGTTTCAGGGAAGCCAAACTCTGGCTTCCTTCCTTCCAGATCAAAATATACTTGTCCTTTGTCCCACCTTATTCTTAAATTTATAATAATTTTTTACTTGATCCCTGATAAGATATTAATGATTGATATTGTCTTAATATGCTACTTCTCATAAGAGCATTTTGATTTAAAAAGAGCTTTCTGGGCCAAAAAAAAAAAAAAATACCCACTCACCAATATAAATTTGTCTTTCATATTTTCATTTAGGCAGTAGCTCAGGGAATCTTGGTTTTTAAGATGCCAGGAGACATGTAAACAAGATATAAGGCCCTACTCTGATATTTTAAGAGATCCGTTTGTACTGTCAACAAAAACAATAGAGAATCATTCCAGAAATTTGACTTCCAACCCTCCCACCCGCCTTCCTCTCACTGTTGACTCACTGGTAGGAATATGTTGCCATCTTTGCATAGATGTATACAGGAGCTCTCAATCAACTGGGCTTTCTTATGAAAATAATGATTCACACCTTTCAGATGGAAAGGGCAAATGGCATATGTTAAAGAGATTTATCTTAATATATATTACTGATCGCCGAAAAAAATCACAAATTTCTTTTTATGTCTCTATCTCTAAATTTTAATCTTTTGCTCCAAGCTGATGCCCCACAAGCTAATTCAGAAACTAATTATGACCCCAAACCATTCCTTTCTCCTTTGCCATGTCAGTTCTACTAGCTGTTGATAATGGCTATTTTCATGCTTTGGGAATTTATGCCAAACTAAATAAATATTCTGAATCATTTCTCTCTTTTCCACTAAGCTAAGCCTTGGGTGAGCACCAGCCTTATGAAATTCAACACTATGTGAATATACTCTTTCTTTGTACTGCATTTCCGGAATGACAAGGACATAATATTTTAGTTTACATATACTCTTAGTTGAATTGTATACATTTTTATTTATGCAAAAATAAATAATATGCATTATTTATAAAGAAGCTCTTGCTTATAAAAATAAGATAAATGAAAAGTAAACTAAGATGGTTGTAATATTAATAGAGGAGTTAAATGAGAAAGTAATGTCAAAAAGTAATTGATTTCACTGTGAATTCATTTCAATTTGGTTAATCCTCCTAATAGTTCATTGGGTAGACATATGAAGACAGATACACACATGTGTATCTATCAATTAAAAGGTGACACTGAAATACCAATGACAGAAACTTTGTAAAACCAAAGCATGGCTTAGAATACAGCATTGTACTCCAAAGGGACCTTAGCTACCACTTAGCTCAACCATTTTCTTTAGAAGAAAACTTTTTTACTTTGCCCAGTATCTCAGGGTCCCTTAAGGACACAGTAGGGGAAACAAACTTGGGTCTTTTGTTTCCTAATTTGATGTGCTCTCCATTGCCCTCTTTTATTTTACTGAAAAGTCTGATGAACGTGCAACAATACCTTCCATGTTGTGTCTTTTGATTTTTCCAACAGCCTTTGCAGATCCTATCATTGTTTTCAGCTGCCTCTAAGACTTCTGTATTGCAAAGCCCTTGTTTAATGGTCTGATTAACCTTCTGCTGTTATCCCCAACTTGCTTAAATTTATGCCACATTTTTGAAGCAGAAAATTAAAGCTCAACTGGAGCATACTCCATTCTTCGAGGCATTTTCTCTAACGTTCTCATCTGTGGTTCACTTAACTGGCACTTGTCACCTAGCCTTTGCCTGAATGTCACCCAGATGCTCATTTTATGCAAGTTCTCAGGAAGAGCCCGGGGAACCCAGCGCTCTTCCAGGTTGCTGTGTCAGCCCCTCTCTAGGAGCCCATTATTAGTGATCTTATCTTGCTATTTACGGCTTCCCGGTAATACTGATACAACTATCCCTGAAAAGTCATTAACTCATATATTTTGTAACTTTGGACTTCCTTTAATGCGTGATTGGGAGATCCAGGTAAATTAATCTTTCACTTGACTGCGTTATGGGAGAAAGCATAAATGAAGCAGAAATGCTTTATTATTGAGCAAAACATTTATGGTAGGGAGCAAACCCATTATTTAGATATGGCTTGTCTCTAGGTAATTACACAAATACCACCAAAGAGGCAGCCTACTCAGGGTGCAATAATCAAATATGAAACAGGCTACAGCTTGTGATTTTTGATGTTACTTCTTGCCAAATTTTTGTTTAACCCCACTTTACCAGCAAATATCCTTCTCAGAATCAAAGCACTGGTTCTCAAACTTTAGTGTGCGCTAGAACCATCAGGACTCTCCATTTAACAGGCACCAGCTTGTAACTTTAACTAGAAATTCCTATTCAAGAAATCATTGTTATCTATCTCAGCTTTTTAAACTAAAACAAAACCAGCCTTCATGCTTGTTGCTCCAAAGTTGCAGATCCATTTAATTAAAGTAAAAAGATGCTAATAAAATACTTCCCCAAAGCATTTAGTTAACATGAAACATTTTTTCATGCCACAAACCAGGTTTCTAAATGAAATGCTTACATTTATAGGCCAACATACTGAAACAGAAAAAACTAGGTATTTTAATAAAATCATAAAAAATGATTTTTTAACGCCCTGAGTTTTGTTTTCTATTTTCTATTTTTCTCTCAAGCACGTAGTAAGGAGCACATGAGGATGCGGCATGGTCTCTTTCAGGGTGGCCGTGCGTCACTCAGCTCTGTGCTACAGATGGACTGTAACTCGAGCCTGAGCAGGTGCCACAGAAATATGCTCAGTTAAGTCACTGCAAAGAAGCCAAACTCTGGAAAATAATTTAGAGAGGTTTATTCTGAGCCAGTTTTGAGGACTGTGACCCGGAGCCATGCCCAAGAAGCCTTGAGCAAGTGGACTCGCTGTGGTTGGGTTATAGTTTGGTTTTATACATTTCAGGGAGATAGGGATTACAGGTAAAGTCATAAATCAATACATGGAAGGCACACATTGGTTTGGCCTGAAAAGGTGGGCCGTCTCAAAGGGGGCTGGTACTTACAGGTTATAGGTGGGTTTAAAGAGTCTTTGACTTGCAATTGCTTAAAGACATGAAGCTTTGTCTAAAGGCTTCCAATGCTTTAAGATAAGGAGGTCTGTTAACCAGAGACAAGCCACCGGGCATATTTGTTGTGTAAATTGAGGACCTGCAGGTTTGTCTTGCATAGGCCTATCAGTAAGTTACAAAGGATATTTACAAGAAGGGTTGGGGCATGATGAGGCATGTCTGACCTTCCTCCTCAAGGTCGGCAATTCAGTTTTAGGGTACCCCTTGGCCAGGATGGGGGTTCATTCAGTCAGCTGGTGGAGGGGGGGAAGCCTTAAGATTTTATTTTAGTTCACAAAATGAATTAGAAACCAAATGAATTAACATCAGCTATCATGACTAAAGGAAGAAAGCTAATAGTACATGCCCCCTCTTAGACTTCACTTTTTAGTGGTTATTTGTCAAAATGTATTGTTCCCTAATCATTATGACTCTCAGTAGACCTAACTATAAATCTAACAGATATGACAGCTGACAGCCCAAAATAAGTGACTGAGGCAAAGGTCTCAATCAATAGAAGTTTTGAGGATGCTACAGGGAAAAACACAAACCACAGACAAATCTGTAACTGTTTTTTTCTGAAGGGGAATTTGGGAACTTTGGTATCTAAGGGCAAGCCTTACAGAAAAAAAGGAGCAGAGGGGAGGTAAATAGTTACAGTCCTATGAGGCCCAGCAAATCTACATTTTATATAAGAAAAAGTGAATGTTAGAAGAGAAAGAGGCGGTGAAGGAAGCATCAGTTATGTAGATGTCCAGCAGTGGCTCATGCCTGTAATCCTAGCACTTCGGAAGGCTGACACAAGACATCACTAGAGGTCAGGAGGAGACCAGCACCTGCAGTCCCAGCTACTCGGGAGGCTGAGGCAGGAGGATACCTGGAGCCCAGGAGTTTGAGGTTGCCTGGGAGACAGCGTGAGACCCTGTCCCTGCTCCCTGAAAAAAAAAAAAAATTATGTAGATGTCCCTAAGTAGATGGAGAGTGTTTGGTCTTGTTGCTGTTTTGCACCTGGGAAGATAAACTTGTAATCAACATTATTAGTATGGAATTGAATAAACGTTAGTTCGGGAGCTAGGCTTAGCCTGCAGACCCAAAGTTACAATTTGCATGTTCTTGTTTATGGGAGGCCAGCAAGGAATTTTCTTATGAACGATCTGTGCAGGCCAGTCCTTCATCGGGGCCTGAGGCCTTTTATCTTTCCACAGGGATCTGGTTAATGCATAATGTTAACAACAGCTATTCATTTGGCAGGGGATGTTGCATGACTCAGGCTTGACATTCCATTTTGCATAAGGAGTGGGGGGGGGTCCTGGTATTTTTATTTTTCTTTACACAGTATTCATCCATGAATATCTCTGGATCCCTAAATTATTGCAGTCTGATTTGCTGGCAGGGTCAGGATGTATAGAAATTAATTGCTTGACACTCTTGATATTTCAAGAGTGAGGTCCTGAATATTGGGTTTGACCATACAGCATTCAGACATTTCACATCATTTAATTCTACATGCTTAGAGAGTATGTTCATAAAGAGCAATATGTAGAGGCAAGATGTAATGATAAAGAAACTGTGTTTATAAGGAATCATATGTAGATCCATCTATAACAGAGCCAAACTCCAATTTTGGAAAAAAGTATCACATCCTGGAATGGCCCCTTGCATTTTTACTTTTTTAAAAGAAGAAGAACGCAGCAAGCTGCATCCCCTAAGGGATTCACTGAGGAAAGCAAAGACAAAAAGGCATAATTTATGGGCTTAAAATCAATGATAGACAAAAACCAGAGTGGAAATGAGAGAAAACAGCTCTGAAAATTGACTGCAGGGAAGCAGCTACGTGAAGTGAGCCTGACATTCACACAGTGGACGTGGAAAGAACGGGAGATAAAGAGGGAGGAACTGTCACAGCCAATTCCCCAGAGCCCTCTCTCACAGCTGCAAAACCTTCCTTGCTCTAAAGCAGCCCGACGCTTTTACTGAACTCCCGGAGTCTCCTTGCAGTGCCAGAGGTTTCTCACTAGCTGGTCTTTTCCTTTATCATTAGTTCTGTGATCCCAATACTGCTACTGTCTTGTCCTAACAAATCAGGAAGAACCTGCAAACCGTCAGTTATGCTAAT
>RJWJ010013104.1:0-41711 GCA_004363605.1 Indri indri
GGATTACTTTAAATGAAAGTTTCTATAAACTTTTCTGTATTATTGAAGTTTTTATAAAAAACATATATCATCTCAACAAAACAATAAAGTCATTATTTTAAAAAAGTACAGCATTACCACCATCTCTGCTTAGAAAATCTTTTCCGTTAGCTGTTATAGTAAATCTCTGGCAAATACCTTATCAATTTTGGAATTGAAGTATAGAATAAAAAAGATTATAAGAACAGTAAATCTTCCCTAATATTTTAATCTAAAAACCAATTTTGTTTATAAGAATATATTTCAAGAAAGCACATATTACAAATAGACACCATCTGGGGTTCCCTGATAAAGGTATTTCTTAATTTACGTATCCCGTAACCCCACAGGTTATACAATTAGGAAGCATACAGTAGCTTATTAAAGCTATAAATAGAAGCTAAGCTTCTCTTCAACAAAACAGCATGACATAAATTATAATTGTTGTGTAAACCTATTACCAGTCCTGCACCAACTTTATAAGGGATATATGTAAGCCCCGTGTAGTTATAAATTTAAGAAAATTGCTAGTGCACCTGTGAAGCACTGAAGCATACATGGGAGAGAATGACAGGAAAAGGAATCATTTTTCTAGTGAAGTGAGTAGTACACAATGGTGAATGACTTCTACATTGAACCAAAATACAAACTGACCACCTTGATTCTTTGCTTTAAGGGGAAAAAGAGTATCTTTTACACTCCCCCTTTTCTCTATACTTAATCATTTGTTTTTAGAGACAAATCCTCTGGAACGTTATAAAACAGCATCCCCGGGGAAGCTTATTTTTGCATGTTTTTAAACCTGGGGGCTCTGGACTGCCTTTCCACACCCCAAATAGCACACCGGGAAAGGTGAGAGATGAGCTATCACTCCACATTCTTGTGAGAGTGAACCTGTATTCTCTCTGTATTTACAAGTTATGATGTTAGAATCCATACAAATAAGCAGCGTACATTTGGAAAAAGCTATTTTAGGATTATTATATGGGAGTAACTTTCAACCTCTTTAAAAGAAAAACTTGTTTTCTACATTGTATCTGCAGCTATAACCCTGAGCCACTTTACCTATGAGCATAGAACCTTCATCAAAATTAACTATTCCTTATGTTTAACCATACAGTATTAACACTTTTAATACTTTTTTATTAAGAAAAAGGAAATAATCTTTACTCATGGCTATCAATGAATATAACTGTTCTTTTAGAAATAAGCGTAGAGTCTGTGTTCTCTGAATTCATGGTAGTTCAGGATAAAGTGTTTTAATGTGACTTTTTGTGTGCATTTTTCTACCTGCTGTAGCAGGTGTGTGGACTTGGAAGTTGGTCTGCATATCTGAGAATGCTGTCCCTTTAAATTGCCTGCTTTACTTGTTAGAAATAATAACAGTGATTGTTTCAAGGCATTATAAAAATTTTGACTTTATTCGAATTTTCTTGAGAACTTTTAACAAGTTCTAATCAAGGAAAATGTATCTGTATGAAAGATTTTGAAATAACTACCCATTGAAATAAACAGCAAATGTTACAGATATACAGCTTTAATTTTGAATGGTAGAGAAATGCATAAAACTACAGAGGCAACTTAATGCAGCATTAAGGATACTAGCTGCACGTAACAGCTCTGAATTTGAGTCAGGTTCTTATTACACTTACTAGCATTTTGACTTTGGTCTTTTCACCTAATCTCTCTGAGCCTTAATTTCTTTATACTGAAAATGAAGGATTATGCCCTATTTATCTAATTTAGGATTGTTGTAAAATAATAATATACAATGACAGTATCACTTAAAGAATTTTGCTTAATGTCCATTGCAGTGAATAAGAGCCCATAAGACTCCTTACCTGAAAAATAAAAGGGAATAGTATTGATTATTTTCATCATGAAAGAATAAGATTGAAAATGGCATGTCTTTGCTGCTAATTAATAACTGTTTTATGGTCATGGGGTTGTAAAATTTTTCCAACCTGCAGAATATTAATATTAATATTATAACAAGCTCCAGTTGTTTTTTCTAGGATCACTTTGAATAAAGTTTAACAAACACAAATCTCAGATTACCAAAAATCTGGAGCATTTTATAGATGAGCATATCCCAAACCAATGGAAGGTGGGAATGACTCAAAGACCTAGGTAATTACATTTGTCCAAGTAAGAGGACAAACAATAAACACAGATACACAATGGACAGGGTTCTTCAGGGATTCTGGGTATAAACTGTTATGATTTTTGTATTCCTAGGGTTCCTGAAGACAAGTTTGAGACATGCTGTGCTGTATGCCCTTCTAGAAAGTAGATTTTATATTTTCTAAGATGACAACCAAAGATAATGCTTTTTGAGATAAAGCTTTGGAGAAAATAAATAAAGGCTATGGAATACTGAAGGTTTTTCATTATTCTAAAATGATTTTAAGTGGAAAATCTAACGTAAAGGGAAGAGGAGACATTATATTTTAGAGAGGACTGACCCATAGGGGAGGATATAGGAGATCTTGCAGTGAGGTGGTGGCATTTCTACTCTCCCTGGGTTTCAGTTCCCCACCTGTAAAATTAATCAGTTGGAATATGATCCCTTTCAGCTCTGAAATTCTGTGACCTTGAGATATTCTTCATACTTTGTTACATAGGAAGTACATCGCTCATTGCAGGGTTTTCTCCATTTGTCAGTCAGTCATACACTGAACGGTGTATAAGAATGTAGATTTCAGAATTAAGAGAGAGTTGTGTTTGAATTATATTTACTGGTCTCATGATTTTTGGCAAGTTACTATAACTTTCTTAAGCTTTTGTTTCCTCATATATTAACTGTAGAAAATAATGCCTACATAGTAGAGTGCTTGAAATGAGAGGAGAAAATATGTTTGTTAAAACCATGAATGGGCACTCCTGTGGATCCACAGTGGGTTTCAGGAGCAAGTGATTAAGAGCCCAGGCTCTGGAGCCAGATGACCTGTGGCTGAATCTCACCTCTGCCACTTGCTACCTGGAAGTCCTTAGGCAAATTACTTCAAGTTCTGCTTCAGTCTCCTCTTCTGTATGTGTGGGTCATGATAGTACCTACCTCCTAGGGCTGTTATAAGGATTAAATGAGTTCATATATATAAAGTGCTGAGAAAAGTACCTGGCACATATAAGCACTCTACATATTTGCTGTCATCATTATCATCATTATTATTAAAGTTTCATAAAGCCCAGGATGAACTTGGTACATCATCAAGTTTTAATTCTACTAACAATTTTAGGAAAAAAGTACTAGTTATGTTATAACCCACATGTACATATTATGAATAGGATGAAAAGTTTCCATAAATATTGATGATAAAAACCCAATGTAACACTGTAAAGCACTTTCTGGTACCCTGAATGCACTCTACAGTTTAATTCCTTTTATTTTATTAGCAATTGTATATTTTACTTTATTTGTAACCTCCTAAATAATTTATCATAAAAAACAGAATAGGTGAGCTCTTTAGAAGAAGGATTAAGAGATCACATAGGAAAAATAAAGCAGAAAATTATTTTACACCCAAAACATAAACCTAAACTCACATCCTCTTTGTCACTCCATACCTATTCTATATTGCACAGATTTTATTCTTTTAATATAATTTTGGTCACATGAAATGCTATATTGATGTATTTGATGACCAGAGTCTTAATTTCAATTTAATAATATGAGAATGTATAGATTTATATTGTAAATTCCCTATTATAGTTGCACAATATCCCTGGTAAATGTTTTTTGAAAATGATAATTCAATTATAGGTTCAGAAGTAATAAATAATGTTAGCCATAATGGATTATAATTCAATAAATATTTATTTAGCATCTACAGATATGTCAAACCTGCTAATTACTGGGCACACAAAAATGGCTATACTCTTAATCCTTTCTGTTGTGTTCTCAGCATCTGGGGTATGGGACACACTGTTGGCTGAATCAACATCTTTTCCTAACTCTCTTCTCTCTTGCATGCCTGTACTGTAGTGCTGAAAAATTTCTAGCAGCTGCTGAGATGTGAGCAGAAATTTGTTGGAGGTGATAGTGGTCGTGGAGGCTTCTGTTTTCCTATTAAAAGAGGAAAGTTATGACTAGTTCTCCCTTTCCTTTTCTTCTTGCCTTGAGCACAAGTCTAATGCCTGTAGAGCAGCAGCCATCTTGGGATTATGGGGTGATAAACCAAAAATAATCAGAGAGATTTTAGGCCTCATGTCAATTTTAAAATCTAACGCTAGGTGCCACTACCTCCTGACTTTTTTTATTTTTAGTAAGATAAATGATAACCTCTTTTTAGTTTTAAAACATTGTTGGATTTTTCTGTTACTGTATCCAAAGATTATCCTGATTATTATGGGAAGGCGATATATTCGCCTACATGTAATTATGAGACATGATAGTTGCTAGGACTATAATAATAACTTTTCTAAAAAACAGTATGTATTTATAAATGACATGTGTGATCTTCTGCCCTAGTTCATGAATGTGTTTATTTTCCTTATAATGCTGTAGTACTTGTTAGAGTCTGATAAATAGTTCCCCCAAAACAAGGGTCACAATCTTAAAGGGTCAGAAGATCCCTGACTCAGACAGAAGAGATATATGATAACAGAAGGCCATAGGAACAAGTTTGAATCCTTGAAGCCTCCAGGAGAGGTAGCTGAAGAAGAATCTATATTGGAATAACAGGGCTGTTTCTTAGATCCAAGTTTCAGAACCAGAGAATACCAGAGATGAGGAGGAGTGAAGGAGGAAGAAGAGACAGTGAGTACAAACCATAATATAGAATGTCTGTGACATAAAAGGATTTATTTTTAGCCACAGACTCCAGATGGAGAGATTGGCCTAGGAAAAGGAAATAAGAGATTTGATAACATAGGAATGAAGTAAAAAAATCTAACAAGAGACTACAGATTGTTCTTCTTTCAATTTGCATCATCAAATCATCAAATATGAGCAATACTTAGAAAAGAAACTAAAGAAATAATAGTATAACCAAGAGCCACATGAAAAAAAATCACAAGAGAAATTCCCAAAGAAACATAGGAGATTAGGATAAAAATTACTCATTAGCTCAGAGAAATTATAATAGATATGACATAGGCAAACAAACAAAAACCTTGAAATAATTCTATATAAATCAAAGTAGAGATTCAATGAAAAACAGATGCAAGAGGTAATATATATCAGAAGAAAAATGGGTCTGGGGGATGGACACACTTGAAGCTCTGACTCGGATGGGACAAGGGCAATATACGTAACCTAAACATTTGTAACCCCATAATATGCTGAAATAAAAAAGAAAAAAAAATGTACGTTGACAAAGATATAAGAACCAACAACAATAAGTGGAACAAACATGACTGAAAACAAAGTTAGGAATATGAAGAAAAGCCTTGAAAAAAATCCCACAAAATTAAATTTAAATGCATAATAACATAAACTTTATTATGGGAAGATGATAGATGTGGAAAGAAAAAAAGGAATCCAATATACATATAAATTGTATTCTTAAATTTAAAAAAGTAAAAGAGAAACAAATTCCTGAAATAAAGGCTTAAATCTGATTTTAATGGCATTCTGTGTCATGGTCATGTTAGTAAAGGTTAAAGATAATGAACAAGTTTATGTGTGTATCCTACCAGGAATACTAAGTCACTTGGAAGGGAGAAAAATGAGGTTAAGGTCCCCATGAGCTGATTAAATGCCAAAACCCTACAGAATGACATCTAAAAATTCTAAGGACGAGAAAGTGTAACCCAAAGTTTTATACCCACCCAAGTTGTCTTTTAAATGTAAATACACAAACATTCTCAAACTTGTAAGAAGTAAAATAGTATAAGTCCTCATTAAAGGACAATTAAAGACAGAAAAAAAGAACTACAATGTAAGCAAAGCCTTGACAAACGCTTATATATTGGGGCCCTCTCTCTCATTTTGCTCTTTTGAATCCAGAGGCTACCACTTGTAAACATGCCTGGGCAGCCTACTGGAGGATGAGAGATCACATGGAGCAAGGATGTGCCGTCCCAGCTGAGGCCCCTTAGACCAACCAGCCTGCAAAGCCATACATACGAATGAGGCTGTCCTAGATTATCTAGCCCTCTGCAAAGCTGCCGGATGATCTCAGAGATCTGCTAAGCCAGTCCAGATGAGAAGAAATGCCTAGCTGACCCACAGAATTATGAACAAATAAATTGTTGTTCTTTTAAGTAAAAAACAAATACTCAGTAACCCCTTCACCTTGTCAAGATAAGACAAAACAAAAACTGCAGTAAAATTCAGCCTACCAAGAAGTGAATCAAGACAAAGAATTCAGGTACAGAAGGAGTCCAACTAAAAAGCTGGAGATAAGTCTTTAATCAATTTAAATTCAGAACTAAAATTAAAAACCAAGGGCATTATGGCTACTGAATAAGATAGAAACAATATAAATGGACAATGAAAACAATAATATAACTGAAAAAATCAAATTGGTGGAAGGGCAGTAGGACAAAACATTAATATGTTCACCTCCTCAGCTTTCGTAGCAAGTAATAGTTCCAGCTTTTAAATTTGTAAGTCTTTTCTTAAGTCATCAGTGATATTTTATTAGTTAATATATTTTGGGGGGTTAAGAAACATTTATCTCAATTTTAGTAAATTTGTTAATTTCATTTAAAGTTCTTATACTTTGATTAATTCAACTATAATTATATTTAATGTGGTACAGGTATTTATTAATAATAGAGCAGGAGATAGCATGAATCCAGTTTTAAAAAATTGTTTTTCCTGTCTACCTTACCTGCTGGTCTTCTGTCCTACACGTCCTCTTATGTATATATTTGAATTAAAATATCTGAAATGGTGGCTCTTTTGGGGTGCATGGATTTTATAGTCTTTGTACTTTCCAATTACTTGAAAAAAAATTGTAAGTGAAGATACTTAAAAAAATCAAATTCTTACTTTTATGTATGTAAAAGACAACCTTTCTATCATAGTTATTTGTAATAAATTGTGTATTTTTCCTTGGTGGGAAATGTTGGGTGTTTATTGAAAACTGTAATATTTCATAGGGAAATACTGACAATGGTTTCAGAGAAAAGTCTTTGCTTCATGTTTTCAGGTTTTTGCTTTCACTGGATATCATTTTATAATTTTGGATTGCAAGTTTGACCTAATTAAACCAATTAACTGACTCACTGCTAGTTAAATTGCATAAAGGGTGAAAGTACTGCTTGTTAAATATCTTATTTTATGTTTTTAGTAATTTAGCAAAAACATCTGATACTTAAAAATGAAAAAAATTCCATGGGAAACATACATTATTTATAGGGCTATTTTATGTTAAAAGATATGACTTGAATCCAATAATACATTGGTTAAGAAGAAGAAAAATAATCAAGAAATTACTTTCAAGTTAGCTGTTTGAATATTGAACTAGTGGGAAAGGAAAAGATCCAGTTTGTTAATTCTTTGGAGATACATGGTGAGTCATATTCTAATTTCAGTTCACTGTGTTGATGCTAAAGGGGAACTGACACCCAAGAATTTGAAGGTAAAATCTGGTTTAGGAGTCACACAGGCAAAATTGACAGCATACTTAAATGTAGAGTGAGGAACCAATAAGCAATAAGTGATTTTTGCGATACTAAGAAATAAAGGGAACAAATGTATGAAACATAATTTGAACATTTAAAGATAGTTATTTTAAATATTTCACTGGTAAAATTTTTAAATCTTAAAATATTATAGTTACAATGATGGCATTATAACTATTCAAGATTTAAATGCATTTAAACTTGTATTATGTGCTTTGTAAGACACAATTCTGAAACTTCTAAGGGAAATAATTTAGAGTTCTACTTTAGTAGGTAAAAGGTGGAAGTTATAAGAGAATAGAAAATATCTGGGGGATTTGCCCCAGGAAAAAGTTAGCTAAGCTTGCGGAAATATAAGTTGAATAAACTACAAAGCATGTGAACATAAAATCACTATTTTCAAGACGTAGAGGAGTATATACATACCACATTAGGTAAAAAGAGAGAGAGAGAAAGAGAGAAAGGCAGAGATTCCCATTTATTCCTTCTTCTTTTGGCAAGTTTATTTTCCAGTTGGTAAGACATACAAAAGACATCGAATAACAAAACAAAACTCTTAAGCATACCTAAAAATCAACACGCAATAAAACACCAATCAGTACAGAGCAAATTGAATAAACACAGTTAAATAGTATGGTACAGAGAAACAGAGGCTGGGCGTGGTGGCCCACACCTATAGTCCCAGCTACTGGGGAGGCTGAGGGAGGAGGATCACTTGAGCCCAGGAGTTTGAGGTTGCTGTGAATTAGGCTGATGCCACGGCACTCTAATCAGGGCAACAGAGGGAGACTCTGTCTCAAAAATAAATAAATAAATAAATAAACAAACAAGTACGGCTTTGGAGTCAGACAGAAGTAAATTTAAATCCTGGCTCTGCCACTTGCAGTCTGTGTGACCTTATGGCTGGCTTCATTTCTGCGCTACTCATTTTCCTGCATTAAATACGTACATTAGTGCTTACCTTGCAAGATGGTTGCAAAGTTGTTTGTAAGTACCTGGTACTGTACCATTCAACAGGTGGTAGATAATTACTGTAATAATAGAATAATGAGGAAAGATGCTGAATAATTTGGAAACAAATGTTCAACAAAAATTGATGGAGTAAAATAAATAAACAAAAGCATTACTTTTGCTTTTGCTTGGTACATTTAGAGATTAATCGCTATTTAGACCACACTATGACTTTTTTCTGATCCATCAGATATATTCACCCTTGCACTCTTCTTCCCTTACGCATTTCCTTCCTTCAGCAGCAACACTTGGTAGGCACTAGGTGTGCAAAATTCCCTACCATAGAAAATCTATGGCCTATATGGTGTTCACAATGAACAGGTGAAGAAAGAAGTAATTTCAAATTGGGAAATACAGTGAAGGAAATGAACTAGGAACTGAGATAAAAAATATCCAGTTGGGGAAAATAATTTAGATGAGGAAGTCTATTTAGATGAAGCACTTTTCAGTTATACTACCTCCACATTGATTAGGAGATTGGTAAAGATGTGAAAATTAGTAAGGGGCAGGATTTTGATCATAGGTCATCATTTTCTATTGAGACGTACCATTGTCTAGCTTTGGAAATCATTTTCTGTAAATACAATTGAAGAAACAGTAAAATGTCAAGAAACCACTTTTTATTTATTACCCAGATAAAGTGTTAACATTTCTTTCCACTAGGGGAAAAAAAAAAAAAAAAACCGAATAAAAAAAGGACATCAATGAGCTTGTAGAAAAAACACCAAAACCATGTTTGTGTACCATTTCTGGTTTGTGATTATCTCTATAAAACTACCTTGAGGCTTTGGCTAGTAAATGGTAACAAATGCCATATTCCTGATTTTTTTTTTTTATTCCTTTGGGGGTAATACAGCCTAACAACACAATCTGTTCGTAAAACATTGCATTTAACTAGAGATATTTCCTCTTTGGCTGGAGGTACTGATTGCTTTGTAAGACTCAACGTAATTGTATATGTTTAAACAAAAAATCAGAAACAAGAAACCTGCAGAGTTCCCCAGAGCCAGCAAATATTTTATAAAGATAAGAAGTTGCCAATAATTGACATGATGTGAGTTTAAAAGACATTCATCATTGGGTATACTAGTCTTTCTAAAGCATTATTTTCTTAGAGTGAGGATTTCAACTCCCGCCAATTCTGTCAGTTGCCTTGACTTACTGTAGAATTAGATCTGCAGTCCTGTATTAGCATGGATTGAGGATTCAGGCAATAATGCTGGTTTCCACTGGGGGAAAAAAAAAACCTACAAATATTCTGTTTTAAAACTTCGATGATCAGTGTTTTTGGGGTCAGAAGTACATGAGAATAAAAAGCTGACAAAGTGTCAGACACCATGCAGGCAGGCGGTTCTTACACGTGTCATCATTCTAGCAAGGAAGCAATATATCTCTCCCACCTTTTCTCATCCTCATCATCACCGTTTTATTTTTTGGTTTACTTGAATATCCATAAGTAGTTATGGCTCTTGTCCATGTTTCCACTTTCTTTAAAAATGGGAAGAAATCATGTAAATGGTGAGATATTCAAAGATTGTCTAAAATAAGTAGACTTTCAAAGCAAAACTCTTCCTCTGAAACTTTTTTGTAGAAATCTAGTGTTGGTCACTAGTAAAGGCATGGCTGAGATGTAGCCATGGCTTCACAGCCAGATATTGTCAAATGGCTTTTTTTCTTTTTACATCAAAGGCAGATAATTCATTTATGTTAATCAGGTGGTTTGATTCAGTGTGTCTACAAATATTACCTTCACTCAATATTTGTAATCATTGCCTCTGAATATTAGCCCTTTGAGTATAGAAATTCCAGAACTCATGTGGTATTCACACATGCAAAAAGAAACATATGCGGGGCAATCTCACAGCTTCAGTGCCGAAAATTTCCATTTTATTCTATCCTTTGGCTGATGGATTGCAAATGTATGTTAAAATCGACTGCTTTCTGATAGAGGTAACACATGAATCTATTATAAAAATTAACCTCTCAATTGTATTGATTTCCACTTAACTAGTCACAATCTAACAAGGAATAGGTTCCAAGCAGTTAAATTCTATATCAGGGCAAGATATGTGCCTAATATTTCCTACTAGTTATCAGATATGTTAATAGAGTTTATTTGAAAAAATACTATGAAATAGGCTCCATGGTTAAATAAATTTTGGATTTGCATGGGTTAAATACAGATAAAATATTTCTTTACTTCAGGACTTTCTTAAGAGTCTTTAATACGCCAAAGATATGGGGAATCCTCAGGACTGGGGATACAGCATGCAAAGTTTCCCAAAAGTGTTGATTCTTGGAACCTCTCCACATTCTCTTTGATTTTTTTTTTTTTTTTTTGAGAAGTATCTCACACGACTGGTGTACTTGGCACATACTTTGGGAAATGTTGATGCAGGGCTTGAGGACTTTGTACAGCATGTGAGGCTCTCTTTATGCCAGGAGTAGTTCAGGATAACTCAGTGTTAGGGGAGAAGACACCAAAGAAAGGAGGAGGATGGCAAAATGGGACAGGAAGATAAGAACATTAATTTTTTTTAATTTCCCAATTTTATCTCAGGTTAGTCATAGGCACACAGGCATTGTGGGTGAATAATTGGGGCAGCTTGATTCTGCAAGCATCCTACTGAGGAATAAGTCACTGTGGCAGGGTGCACAGAGTATTTCCATTGATAGGGGCATTGTAATTACGTTTGAATATTGCAGCTAAAAGGCTGTATGTTAGTGGCCTATGGAAAGAACCATGTCATTATGAACAATATCATAATTTCTATGAAAGCAATGCTGCATCTGATGATTGTATTTTATTCAGCAGCCACAAGTCTTATGAAGAGTATATTTTAGGTAATGGAAATTTGAGCCTTGTTATGTTTAGAAGAATAATGATACTATATTTTTATCCTTTCCTAGTCTACTTAGTTTATTTTAAAATTTGTTTTTGTTCATAAGAAAACATCTGTGGCCAGGCATGGTGGCTCACATGTGTAATCCTAGCACTGTGGGAGGCTGAGGCCGGATCACGTGAGGTCAGGAGTTCGAGACCAGGCTGAGCAAGAGTGAGACCCCCATCTCTACCAAAAATAGAAAAAATTAGCCTAGCCAGGTATGGTGTTGTGTGCCTGTAGTTCCAGCTATTTGGGAGGCTGAGGCAGGAAGATCGCTTGAGCCCAGGAGTTTGAGGTTGCTGTGAGCTAGGCTGACACCATGGCACTCTACTTTGGTGACAGAGGGAGACTCGGTCTCAAAAAAAAAAAAAAAAAAAAAAAAAAAAAAAAAAAAAAAAAAAAAAAAAAACAAGAAAAGAAAAAGGCAGTTGTAATTAAATATATGTTAAATAAAAACTAATATGTTTATTTATTTTATCCAGCAATTATGTATGAAATATGACCTGTGACTCTGGAATACAAAAAAAGAATTTCCTACATGGTAACTTAGCACCATGTTAGCCTGATTTTTGGAAACAAATTTTGCAAACAAGTAGGTATCCTGAAATAAACAGCATAGTACTAAGCTAGCCATTAGAGTCATTAAATTCAGCTCTGAAATTTACCTTTGTCCATTTTGTCAAAGGCATAATGTTAGATTGTCATAAATAAACACTTCCAAAGGAGTTTTTTTTTTCTTTCTGTTTTCTGCTATTCAACCATAGATACCATACAAATTGAAGTAGCTCCTATCTATGATTTGGATTTAGATTCAGTCTTATAGAAAGCATCATTTTTCCTATCATTAAAGTTATCAACTAAGCATTAAAAACATTTTTTGCTTTTACGGAAATCTTTGTCAATGTAGAATGTAAATAGTGATCTTATATGACTTGTACTGCTCTGAGAATTAGTAGTTATTTGAAGTTATTTGTCCACCGGGGCCTTTAGCAAAGACTAGGTCAGTTTGGTACATAAGCAGAATATTATAGATAAGAAAGAATTACTTATTGTTTTGCAAAAGCTGCCTATTCAACCATGTTAAAGAGAATATGAGGAAAATTCAGAAAAGAGAAATTAATGAATTGACTCCATTTCAAGCTGTCAGAAAGCTTAGAGATTATCTAATTCAAATTTTCATTTTGTATGTGAAGAAATTGAGCTGAGAGTTGATGAGGCTTGAATGTGGTCAGTCAAATAAATAGTGATTGCCTAAGAACCTAGGTCCAGACTCTAAGACTAGCACCCTCTGCTTCCTCAATTTCCCTTTCCCAGCCAAGATGAAGCCCTGATTGAAAGAGAAATGCAAATGTAGTTGTAGGGATAAGCAAGTTTCCTAAGCTCCTCAGTGAAAATGACAAGGCTAAAAATAAAGAAAAAGAAGAGATATAGCCAGCAGAAATTGGTGGGTTTCTTTCTTTCTTTTTTTTTTTTCTATAGCACCCTTGTTTTCATGCGCTTTAAAAATAATGAGAGTGTACCTTTTTGTGTTCTGAATGTATTTCTGATACATACAGAGGGTGTATGTAAATTATGTTTTTATATTGAATTATAAATACAACTGGAATCCACTAGACTTCCTTTGTAAAATTATTCTTTTGGAATATTAAACACTAAATTTATCTGTTTGCATTTCTAGATAGTAATTGTATATTAGAAGGTTTTTATTAATAAGAAAGTTTCACCCCAAGCTGGTGAAAAACTCTAGATTCTAGATTCCTGTAAATTTTTCACACATCTATGGTCCCCATTCCCGTTTCCCCATCCTTCTGTCCCCACCAACCCCACCCTGCCACCCCTGTCTTCAGTCCTACTGCACCTTCTTTTGGTTTTACATAAATTTCCATGAGCACCTAGCGTTCTTGAAGTAAACTCCCAGCCAAGATTTCACAATTTCACTATTAAGCTATTAATCTATTTAATTTATACCCTTTTCGTGGACTGTTCTTCGCTACCTTCTCTCCTCACTTTCTTATTTTATTTTTTTAATTCAACAGAAGAGTTTAAAAGCTGCTGAGTCAGCCCTGGTCAAGTGCCAGCCTGTTGTACATGAGTAATTGACTTTGGCTAGACATACAAAAATTAAATTCTCAAATTGCTTTAGCTTTAACAGAATTGCACTGGCATTCTTCTTTACTTTTCATAATGCATTCCCCATAGAATTTTATTGCAATTGTCAGGTGGGGATTGGGGGAGGACTTGTATTCATGCTAATTGCCTTCACGTCAAGATTGCTTCTATTGAATCCACACATTTAATTCAGTTTAATTCAGTGGAAAGAGCCCTGTAATAGGAGGCAGCAGATCTGATTCCTATTTATTGGGTCAATTACATAAGTTCATGGTATCTTTATAGATACAGAGGTTGGAGGAGGTGATCTTTAACATTCCTATCTAACTCTTCATAATTCTGTGACCACTGGACTGGCCTTAAACTCAATTAAGTGGAAGATTTTATGTCAGTAGGTGTTTTTTCTCATAAAACTAACTAGGTCAACATCATCTCAATGAGTGGGTCAGCTTCATTTCTCCTGCAATTAACCTTCTTGTGCCAATTCTCTGTCAACTCCCCTCATCTACTGTGTTATCCATTCGGTCAGCAGAAGTAAAGACCAGCCCTTTCCTAACTTCATCCCTCACCAATTACTTATGTAAGAGTGTTTTTGTGAATTTGTTCCAATGTTCTGATTTCTTAGTGAAAAGAACTTAGTAATTTATCTAAAGATTCATGTAGATGTTCCTCTTGATATCATATAACAATCTTAAAAACCACCTCAGAAAAGCAGCTGTAGTCACTCTGCATATATTTCTGTAATAGAGCCTTCCAGAATTGTTAGAAATGTGGAGAGAATGCTATCATGATACTTTCCCTGTATATTAAAGCTTCAGTAGTTTTAATTGTGAAAAACAGCTATCCCACAAATTGAACTGTTAGTAAGATAAATGCATGTATTGTATTAAAGCTGACAGATCAGTGATTGGTAAAATCTAGTCACTGATCTAAAGCCAACATGACAAATCAGATGACCGTCAGTGCCTTTTAATTACCATTTCTGAATAGATTTCTGTTATTAGAGAAGTAGTTTAGGAAAATAAAATCAATATTAGTATATAAATCTGAAAAAATTGTTGGTCAAGTAATCTCTTCATCAGTGATGTGAGATTCAACTAAGCTAAAATAATAAAATACAGTTAAATTGCTGATATCTTTTGCATAAAGACTTATAAATATACATTATTCATTTCTACTTTCTATCTAAGTTAAGGATCATTTTGTTCTAAACTAACCCAGATTCAGTTTTTATGTTTCCAGAAGCACCATTTGTAGGCTGGCGTTTAATAGGATTTCTTTTATGACCTAAAGGGATGCTTTTTGATCACCTCTATAGTCAGATAAGAGAGGCAACAATGATTGAAACTAGATGAATGGACGTTATTGCCTAATCTCATTCTGATCCATACTAACCAAAAACACCACACTTTTCTGTGAAGTGAGTGCAAATCAATGATATCAATTTAATTATTGGATGCTCATCTATTCAAATACCTTGGTTATATATTATTTTTTAGGAGTCCTAAGTTTTCTCTTGGAAATGTGAGCCAGAAGGCCAGAGATAAGATCAGATTCCAGTATACATTTAGCAATGCCAGTTTTTAATTAATTAATTTACATTGTAGTTCATCATAGGTCTTTTAACTGATACATTTGAAAGCATAAAAAAATATTGATTTTATTGAAGGAATCAAGTTGTAATGACTGAAATATTTGGGTGCAAAACGTCATTTGAAAGTGATACATTGAAAGTAGCATAGATGTAATTAATTCCTAAATCATAGGGATTTTCTCTATTTCCATAGTGTTCTAATTTTATTAACTTTTGCCTGACATTCCAATTTACATAACTAAAATTGTAAAAAATGCATTTCTAACATAAGTGTCTTATTTTCACAAAAAGGTTATGAGTGATATTAAGTTTTTGGTATTGGCTGAAACTTGCTTTGTGGTATAAATACATCATAAAACTGAAGGTATAGTTCACTTTTAAAGTTCATTATATACTTAAGTAGAATGAGCATTTCTAATTGTTGGGTTCAGGGTTCTACATATATGTCCATTGAAACAAACTTTTTAGTTGCATTCTCCAAATCTTCTAAAATCTACTGATTCTTTTTGCTGCCCAATCTATCAGTTTTAAGAAAAGTGTACTTGGGTGGTTTCCACATCTTTGCAACTGTGAATACGGACTGTCTGGGGATGGGCACGCTTGTAGCTCTGACTTGGGTGGTGCAAAGGTAATATATGTAACCTCAACATTTGTACCCTGTAATATCTTTAAATAATAATAAAAAAAGAAAGTGTATTGATATTTTCCACTATCGTTGATCTTTAACAATTACTTTTTCCAATCTCCATTTTACTTTGTATATTTTGTTATTCATTACATATGAGTTTAGAATTATATTTTCCAGCTGTACCATTCTTTATTGTTTTGTAGAAGCATCTTTATTTCAATGTCTTTTTTGTCTTTACATGAGTCTCTCTCGTTTGTTCATTATCCTTTCCATCTTTTTACTTTCAACCTTTCTGTGTCATTGTATTTCAGTTGCCTTTCAAAACGCACAAAAATCCAATTACTATATCTTTCCTTTAACTGACAAATTTACTCCCTTTGTATTTATTCTGATTGTTGATATATTTTGATTTATATTTATTTTGTGCTATATATTTACACTAAATATGATTTCTATGCTTTTTAAAAATACTGTTCTTCCATTTCCAACTTTTAAAGTGTCTTTTTCTTGAAACTAGTACTAAAACAATAATATGGAACGTAGAGTAAGGAGGCACTTATTTCTGCTTATAGTAAGAGAATTGCAGCATGGGAGTATATGGAAAGATGGATGAAACATAAGTCTGGTGAGATACCTAAAGCCCATGCTGATATGCCATGTTAGGAATTTGGCTTACATCCTATGGTTTATTGTCAGTAGTGAAAAATTTACATAGGGGAATGGCATCAGCCATTTCATTTTAGAAATGTAATTATAATTATTATAGAAGAATGAACTGCGTTGGGGGTAGTGTGGAGAAATAAGGGACTGGAGCTGAGGATAACGGGCAAAGAAGCCACTTAGAAAATCACTACAATAATCCAAATGATGAGTGATGAAACAGTGGTAGTGGACTTGAAGAGGAACAAATAAATTTGTAATACATTCAGGAGGAAGCATCAATAGGTTGTAATCACCAATTATGGATATGGAGTAGAATGGGGTGGATGACTGCAGGTTTCTGGTTTGGGTGATTTTGTGTTTGGTTGAGCCACGAACTAGGAAGAGAATAGAAAATAGCAGCAAATATGGGGACTTCCTCTGCTTGAGGAGGGTTTCTCTTATAGATTATTATGATGAAATAAGGTGTAAGATTAGTTGATGAGGCACTTAGATGGCGAACCTGCTAAGGAAAGAATGCAATAGAATGGAGAGATGGCTTCCTAATAAAGAACATCCAGAACCCTGAATTTAGTGAAAACAATGTATAGGAATACTTATTTATATAAATAAATATTAAGAAAGATATTTACTGAAATGGCAGGCATCTAAAGGTTTTACTAGAGCTTATGAACAGACAAGAATTTGGTTTAAAATGTTCTAGATATGCTTCTCAAATTTTATTGTTTTATTAATTGCCAAAGGGACACATCATGCTTAAAGTGCTAGTTTTAAAATCAAATCTAGTTGAAATAATTTAATAAATGTAAATTAATTTTTACAAACAAGAAAGATTTCATGCTTATTTGGTAACAAGTACCTCTTTCTCAGATTGTATCTCAGTAATAATCATTTTTACAAGATCTCAGCCTATGATTGACATAGGTTAAGTTAGTCACAACCATGGAAAATTACACTGCTAAAATTCTGAAAGAACACAAAGGGTTAATTTGCCAAACTTTGACACTAAGCAAGGATGAAGAAGCTCTTTGATATGCAACTCATATTCTTTTTAGCATCATTTTTTTTTTGCTTTTTTAAAAATAAACTTTATTGTATTATAAATGCACCCATCACATGTGTACATTTCTACGGGTTCTGAAATATGCATCCACCCATGTAACTACTGCCACAATCAAGAAACAGAACATTTCCATCATACTAAAAAGTTCCTCTGTGTTCCTTGCTGGTCAATCCTGATGCACCAAGTTTTGGCCCCAGGGAAACACTAATAATCTGCTTTCTGTCAATTTATATGCAACTCATATTCTACTCTTTTTCTTGCCATCACATCTCAAAGTTTTGGGAAGCTGTATGACTCTCTGTTAGTATTAATATAAACAGAACTATAACTTCCCTGCTATCAGGCAGCTACATCTCTGGCTTATTCTTTATTGCCTTTTACATTTAATCCAAGTTATTAAGTCTCTTGATTTAATGTCACAAACCAGTATTATAAAGCTGAATCACAGACTTTCAATAGGTGGATTGTTGCTGAACATTTACACGTGTTATCTCAAAGGGGATTTTGTTTAGAATTCCTGTGTTTAACAAAGTCATTTTAGGATAAAATTTTCTAATGCTACTTTAGACAATATTTTTAAACATTCTCTTAGAAAAATTTTTCTTCCAATAAGTTGAGCAAGCAGAAAATCCGCATGGGCTATAATTACCTCAGAAAAATACATAAGTGATTGATACAAACATGCATTATTAAATTAGCTTATCTTTGAAACTGTTATCATTAATGGCAGTCTTGCTCTTTTTCCTTCGTTACACAACTGCTCAGTTAGGTAGATAATTTCTTTGGTCCAGGATTCATTTTTAAAATGCATCTGATAACATCTCTGATTGTATAATATCAGCCTCCTTGGAACCATTAAACTTCATTTATTATCAGAGCTTTGAGACCTACTTGTGCAATGAAGTAGTTTAGGTAATAGAGAGTAAGATAAAACACAGTTTGGTCCTAAGTAGTTTCCACATTAGTAGGAGAAAAAAATGTGTAAATAAGTAGGTAAAATAAAGCAAACTAGATTCACTTACAAGTGTATTTATAAGATATAATAATAAGGTAATGTGAAAATAATTTATAAGTTTATAGTATATAATGATGAAATAATGTAATAAACCACTAAACACAATATCTAGTACATTGTAAGTACTCCAAAGATATTAGTTCTTGTAATATTAATGGCACAAAGATGGGAGAGTATAATTTCACGTGTGAATTTCAGGAAGGTTTGTAGAGGCAATAATGCTTGTATTGGACCTTAAGAATGAGTACTTATTTATTAGGTTAAATGTGGGGAGAGGATCTTTCAAGAAGAAGGAGCAGTGTGGACAAAGCTAAGAAATGGTGAATCTGAGTATAAGTAATCTGACATAGATAAGTAGCAGGTTGAGGAGAAAACAGGACTTAATGAGAAATCTAGAGATGTAGACAAGAGCCAGGTCATAGAGGACCCTGCAAGTCATGCTAAGGATTTGAACTTTATCCTGCAAAAACATTGGTAACCTTTAAAAGGTATTAAACAGGTGGGTAATTTAATTTGCTTTGCATTTTAAAAAGATCATTTGGTGCCTGTGTGAAAATTGATTAAAAGACGTACATTTAGAAGCCAGAGGGTCCAGCTAGGTTACTGCCACCATGGTTTATGTAGGAGATGATGAATTCTTGGTAATCGAGCAGATATGAGAAATAAGAGAAAGAGAGAAAGGAGTCTTCAGTGACCCCCAAGATTCTGTCATAGAGGCCTGGGTGGTTGGTGATGCTCTTCACTGAGATCAGAAATACAAAAGGTGGAGAAGATGGGGGGAGGGTAGAAATCATGTTCAGTTTGAGCTTGCAGAGTTTGCAGTGTTTCTGTGACATTCAAGCAGTGATACCTCAGAGGAGATGGAAACATGGGTCTATTGCTCAAGTGATAGATCTTGGCTAGCTATATAGATTTAGGTTATTAGCATGCACTTGGAATGAAAAGAGAATCCATGGAAATGCCAGGACAGAAGTGGCAGGAAGAGAGACCTTGGGGAGAGTTCTGTTTTGGAAGTTTGTTGTGGTGTTAGCAGAGCCCATGTTTTCTGTTCTTTCCATTCTGGCTTTTTAGTTTTGCATTTCATGTTGTAACATTGTGTAAATTTTAAAATACTTATACAGTATCTGGGACTTCTCAAAAGACTGATGTTTTATAAAACATCTTCACAGTTATTCCAAAATAAACAAAGGTCTATGGTTGTATATTATAAATAGTATTGAATATAGTGAAATAGTCCTTAGGCTATCCCTTATCTATGTATCAGAATTTGAAACATTTGAAGAATCTGTTTGATGGCAAATCATGATTTTTGCAAGCAGTTTTGCTGGCATACTGACACTGAGTCAGAGCTGCCCATCTTAGGAGTGAAGAATTGAAATATGAATCTTAGGTCTCCTCGGTACTTACTACTTTTGTAACATTTGGTGTTGTAACATTACTTCAGCTGCTTTTTTCATATGTTTAGAAGTTCAACATACTTGCAAAAGTAGGAGTTGTAGATATCTGGTAATTGAGGGTCTGGAAATAGAAATGTTACAAGTTTCTGTTTTTAAAGAGACTCACACTGAGCTTTATTCCATTTATTAAGTGAGCTAATTTGTTCCACACTGTAACCAATTTAGAAACAAATTTCAAAGTTATTAGTTACAGGTGTGATTAACCCAGGCCAATTATTAGTTACAGGTGTGATTAACCCAGGACAGGCAAACACATTTTTAACTACTTTAAATGTTCATATAAAGAAAGGTTGGAGATCATTTTACTTCTTTTCTTCTTTTTTTTAAATCATTGAAGTAACTAGGTATGTCGCTCCTTTTACATTACGTAGTAGCTGTTATATCGGGGGCTCTCCATAAGTGTAAAATGATGGTAATCTACTTGCCACATGAATGCTGTTTATTTCTAGGAACTTAGCTTAGTTCAGATAGTTTGACCTGGCATGGTTAAGATTTCTAAACAGGGGCTGGGCGCGGTGGCTCACGCCTGTAATCCTAGCACTCTGGGAGGTCGAGGCAGGTGGATCGTTTGAGCTCAAGACCAGCCTAAGCAAAAGCAAGACCCTGTCTCTACTGAAAAAAAAAAAAAAAAAAAAAAAAGGAAAGAAACTAGCTGGAAAACTAAAAATATATATAGAAAAAATTAGCCCAGCATGGGGGCACATGCATGTGGTCCCAGCCATACCCCCAGGATTTGATTATGTTGCTCAGGGGCACATAGGGGAGATTTATGAACTAATCTTGGGAGGCAAGAGAGCCCATGAGGGCAGAACTGAAAAGAGTGCAGTGTGGGTCCCAGCAGCAGTGCACTCATGGAACACCCCTTCCCCTACAGAAAGGTTGTGCTCTCAGCCCAGGGTGAGATCCTGGAAAGGGAAGCTCCCAGCCCACAGTGCCATAGTGTGGGAGCTCAACTAGTTTGAGCTCCTGCCTGCTGGCAGACGTCGGAGGGAGACCATGGAGAAGGGGAGGGAGAGAAGAGTGAAACCTACTCCTGACAGCCAGATTGTGAATCTCAGACAGCCCCATTGTCACAAGCAGACTTTGTGGCTGGGTGGGGCCACTTCAGCCCCTCCTTGGCTGCTTTCTCCAGAAGCCGGGAGGAGACCTTTGACCCCTGCTGAAACAGCTACCTTATCGTGTTTTGTGGAGCTTGAGGGCAAGCTCGCCCAGCCCAGCCTCACTCCCCCATATGCCTCTGCTATGGTGGAGAATAAGAACTCACCTGGAAGTTCCAGGGCCCCACCCAACACCAGAAGCATCCGAGTGCTTCTCCTGAGGGGCTAGAGCTGATCACAGGTCCCAAAAACAAGACTGCAGCTTCTTCCTTCCAACAAATGCCACCTACTGATAGGGAGGTCAGTTTGCACAGCCCTTTAGAGTATTTACTGACTTCAATCACACAGGATGTGGTTCATTCTAACCAATAAGCACCACCTACTGTGTCAGAGATTAAACTGGGCATGGCAACACAATTCACATTGTTAAGAAGACCATAGGGGTGGGGAAAGAGAAAGGATTTCACAGATCTCCATGCTCCCTCATCAAAGAAAGATAGGGAATCTGCCCACACGCATAGCTGACCACTGCTATAGCCTACAAACAATTAGCAACTGAGAAAACCACTACACTAGGATATCTATAACCAAGGCATCCTTCCAGAACGTAGATCAACATCAAAGCATCCACAAGCAAAGCAAAAGGTTCTTACCAAACACATGCTACAGATACTCCTTTACGGTGTGTGGGGTGGGGGGAAGCCCCACCTAAACAGAAGAAAATCCCCAAATCAGAAGCGACAGCTGCCCCAGATGAGAAGGAATCAGGGAAAAAACTCCAGAAGTATGAAAAATCAGTGTGAAAGGACACCCCCACAAAGGAACATCAGCTCTCTAGCAATGGATACCAACTAAAATGAAAATATTGAAATGATAGAAAAAGAATTCCAAATATTGACTGTAAGGAAGTTCAATGAAATCCAAGAGAAAATAGAAAACCAACTCAAAGAAACCAGAAAAACAATTCAGGGAATGAATAAAAAATTCACTAAAGAGATTGACATATTAAAAAAAATAGAACTTCTGGAAATGAAAATTTCATTTTGGAAATATAAAACACAGTGAAAAGTTTTAAAAATAGACTAGACCAGGCAGAAGAAAGAATCTCAGAGCTCGAAGACAACTCTTTCAAATTAAATCACTCAGAGAATCAAGAATTAAGAGGAATGAACAAAGCCTACAAGAAATATGGGATTATGTAAAATGGGCAAATATAAGAATCATAGGCATACCTATGAAGAAGAAAATGAACAAGGGCTGGAAAACCTGTTGGAGGGAATAATTCAGGAAAACTTCCCTGGTCTTGCTAGAGATTTAGACATCAAGGTATAAGAAACTCAAAGAACACCTGGGAGATTCATTGCAAAGAGGCAGTCACCAAGACACATGGTCATCAGACTGGCCAAAGTCAACATGAAGGAGGAACTCCTGTGAGCCATAAAGTGAAAACATCAAGTAACTTACAAAGGAAAACCCATCAGGCTAACTGCAGACTTCTCAACAGAGACCTTATAAGCCAGAAAGGGTTGGGAACCCATTGTCACTCTTCTTAAACAGAACAACTGCCAGCCTGGAATTTTGTATCCTAAAAAACTAAGTTTCATATATTAAGGAGACATAAAGCCTTTTCCAGACAAGAAAACACTGAGAGAATTTGCTATAAAAATCTCTATGAACATAAACTCAAAAATGTTGAGGAAATGGACAAATTTCTAGAAACATACAACCTTCCAAGTCTCAGTTGAGAAGAAATGGAACTTCTGAACAGACCAATTGTGAGCAGTAAATTGAAGCAGCAATAAAAAATCTTCCAACAAAAAAAGTCCCGGATTAGATGGCTTCACAGCCAAATTTTATCAGACCTACAAAGAAGAATTGGTACTCATACTGCAGAAATTATTTCATAACATCAAGAAGGAAAGAATCTTTCCCAACTCATTCTGTGAAGCCAGTATCACCTTGATACCAAAACCAGGAAAGGACACAACAAAACAAGAAAACTATGGACCAAAATCCCTTATGAATATAGATGCAAAAAATTCTCAATAAAAATCTAGCAAACCAAATTCAGTAGCACATCAAAATGAATAGATAAGTAAATAAATAAACCACCACAACCAAGTGGGCTTCACCCCAGGGATGCAAGGATGATTTAACATACCTAACTCCATAAATGTGATTCACCACATATATAGAAGCAATAACAAAGATCATATGATCATCTCAATAGATGCAAAAAAAGCATTCGACAAAATTCAGCATCCTTTTATGATAAAAAGTCTTAACAAAGTAGGCATAGATGGAACATACTTCAAAATTATAAAAAGCCATATGTGACAAATCCACAGCCAATATTAATGCTGGAAGTCCTAGCCAGAGCAATCAGGCAAGAGAAGGAAATTAAGGGTATCTAAATGGAGAAAGATGAGGTCAAAGTATTGCTCTTTGCTAATGATATGATCTTATATCTAGAAACCCCAAAGATTCTGCCAAGAGACTCCTGGAATTAATAAATAAATTCAGCAAAGTCTCAGGCTACAAAATTATTGCATACAAATCAGTAACATTCCTATACACCAACAACAATCAAGCTGAGAATCAAATCAAAGACTCAATACCTTTCACAACAGCTACAAAGAAAATAAAATACCTAGGAATATATTTAACAAAGGAGGTGAAAGATATCTACAAAGAGAACTACGAATCGCTGGGGAAGGAAATTGCAGATGATGTAAACAAATGGAAAAACATCATGCTCATGGATCAGCAGAATCAACATTTTTAAAATGTCTATACTACCCAAAGTGATTTACAGATTCACTGCAATCCACATCAAAATACCAACATCATTTTTTCGTGGATCTAGAAAAAACAGTTCTATGCTCATTTGGAACCAGAAATTTTAAATTTCTGTATGAAAAAGGTTGCCATAAAGTAAAAAACAAGTCACGAACTGGAACTGGAAGAAGGTATTTGTAATGCATGCATAGAACTGGAATTGACAGGGGATTTTTTCCAGATAATATTAAAAACTCTTAGGAACTAAAAGAAGAAGAAGAACAACAACAACAGCAATAAACAACCTAATATAAAATAGGCAAAGGATATGAACAAGCAATTTATAGCAGAGGAAACAAAGGATAAATAAATATGTAACAATATGAGCTCTATCAGTAATTAGGGTAATAAAAATTAGATCAACAATAAGATTACATGTCACAGTCATTAGATGTTAGAAATTAAAGCATGATAATACCAAATATCTAGGAGGGGCAGGAACTTCCATTCACTGTTAGTTGGAATATAAATTCATATTTGTTCTTTGGAGAGCAATTTGGCATTGTCTGATAAAGATGAGAATGTCCATATTCTAATTGTCGAAGTACCTAATATTTGCTGCAGAGTGGTTTATAGCAGCAGAAAGAATGAGAAATAACCTCAATGTCCTAGTTACTATAAAATTGATTGTCTTAAACAGAGTGGAGTGTGATTGCAGAGATGGAGTTGCAAAATTCAGTTTTGGACATGGTATGTTTTAGATAACAGTGAAACACCAAGAGATGTGGAAAGAATGCAGTTGAAGTTCTAATCAGCTTAAAAGAGCTATGGAGATTGGACATCGAAGGTCACGATTCAAAATAATCAGAGCCGATTAAATAAAAGTATTGTAAATTACCCTGGGACATATATAGAAGACACTAGAAAATATCTCAGATATGATACAATTTTTGAAGTTTAAATAGCACAGAATTCTGTCAAATATTACTGATAGTGAATAAAATATTTCATTTTCACTGAATCTATTTAATGTTTATATTTATTTGTGAGTGTTGCTTTATAGTGTTAAATAAGTGCATTTAAACTATTTCAAAAATCAAAATAAATGGAGATTGACATAAAACATGACTGTATTACTATTATTTAATATTAATATAATTTTCTGAGATAGCCTATTAATGTTAATAAAATATCCTTTTTAAAGGAAATGTTATTTCAAGAGAACCAACTATGTCCTGGACATTGGCACTTAGAAATCTGTGTCTTTATAAGTAATGTGCAGATCATTTAAATACCAGTAACTTCCCTCAAATTATGCTAATTTGAAAGATGAAAGTTTAGAAAACTTGAACATAATGACATTTTTAATTCATTGAACGTTTGAAAAGTTGGAGAAACCCTAAAGTGTTGTTCACATACAAAACCCTTGTGTTGTGTGTGTTTTAGAATATCTATTCTTCAAGGTCAGAGATTATTTTCTGAAAGTTCTTCTGGAGGGTATTTTGTAAGACTTGTACTACTAACAAATATATTTGTATCATTAGCAGGGATCTGTATCACTAAAATGTTCAATGGGTTCCATTTGATTATGCAAAAAGTATTAAGGGTTCATAGGCATAATGATGCTTCATTTGCCCTACCATTCAAGACAAAGGCAAATTAACTAGAGAACATATTTGGTCTACATGACATGATAAAGATGCCTACAATGCTAGCGAAATTTTATTAATACTTCCTTGAATAGGTTATCAATATTGAAAAAGGATAGATTTAGGTTTCATAGTTCAATCTATGAACATTATCATGTAGTGAGATGTGCAAATTCGAGATTGCCCAAATGAACCCCCAAAGCTTCAATGTTAGCTTTGTTATAAATATCCAGTATCCATGTGGTATATAGAAAAGGACACATCTGGTGCACTCTGGCTCCTAACTTGCTGAGTCATCTTGAATAACATTTGACTTCTCAGTTTCTCAGTTACCTTGAATGCTAAATGTGTTATTAGCCTAGAACTAGATGATTTCTAGTTCTTCCTATGATTCTCTCGGCATCCATGCATAAACAATCTAGGAACATTCCATGTGCAAATATTCCCCAGAGTTCTGGAATAATATGGTGATTAGAAATTCCATACACAAAATACTTTCAGCAATTGAACAATTTACCTTTTATTTCTTGAAATCTTGAAATAATGGGTGGGTTGAGCCTATTTGCTTTTATCTTATTTAAATGGAAACAAGGATGTGGTTATTCAGAACAGGGGAGAGGAACTGTGGTAGCCTCAAAGGGCAGGGCTGTAGTTTCCGAGTCCCCTTGCCTGGCCACAACACCGTAGTGTCGGATGGCTGCTGTGGATATTGGGAGGCAATAGAGCACATTGGCCCCACTTCATCGTTTATTTATTTTTTGGGGGCGGGACAGAGTCTCACTCTCTTGCCTGGGCTAGAGTGCTGTGGCATCATCCTAGCTCACAGCAACCTCAAACTCCTGGGCTCAAGCAATCCTTCTGCCTCAGCCTCCCAAGTAGCTGGGACTACAGGCATGCGCCACCATGCCCGGCTAATTTTTTCTATATATTTTTAGTTGTCTGATTAATTTCTTTCTATTTTTAGTAGAGACGGGTTCTCGTTCTTGCTCAGGCTGGTCTCAAACTCCTGAGCTCAAATGATCCACCCACCTCGGCCTCCCAGAGTGCTAGGATTACAGGCGTGAGCCACCGCGCCTGGCCTTCATTATTTTTACTGTGGACGAGAACCTGACTTGGTTCATGAAGAAAATTCAACTGGGCAAAGGAAGGAATCTGATAGTAGCTTAATGATATCTACTGAAGAGCTTGAGATACAAACTCGTAAACAAAATGGAGACTTTCCCAACCTATCTCATATTGAGAGGAGCTTCCTATCTCTTTTATGCAAGGATTATAGGTGTGTCTTTCTTTGTATAATATACGTGTTCCCTGAAAACGTGTGTATAAAGTAAGGCATTGAAATGGCTATCTTATCTTAATTTTCTAATTCAGTTCAACAAATATTTGTTGAACACTAATTGTCAGGCACTGTGCTAAGTCCTACTGCCATTGAAAAAATATAGTGTAATTTCTGTTGTTTGAGATCTTACACTCCTGTGGGTAATAAAAGTACTCAACTCTGTTTCTGGAATGGGCTCAGACCAGCAGCCAAATATGATAATTTTCTGTGCGATGGAAATGAATTTTCTAAGGCAATTTACTCAAAAACCAATCTAGAGGTAAACCCTTTTAAAATTTAAGTAAGTAGACTTATTCTGTAAAAACTGTTATATTGTGTAAGTGATTCACACCTCTATACAACAAGCTCTTTTAAAATGTATATAAATCTCTTTACCCACTCCTTTTGTTTGCCAGCTAAAATTTACATTCGAGCTCATGCCTGTGTTAGCCTAATCCTAAATGACAAAACATATGACAATCTAACCATAGAATGGCATCTGCAATAATTATTTTATTCCACAAATGAAATAAAAACAAATTTAGCCATTAGTCTAATTCTGTTGTATACAAAAATATAATTAAGGAGCAAATTTTTGAAATAATATATCATATTCAATGAATTTCCCTCTGCCCATGGTTGTTTCTGTGGAATCTTAAGGAATAAGTCCATGTATATTAATATTGTAAGAGCTTTATGCTATATTCTGAAATAACAATTGATTAATTCAAGAGTTAAGTGTTGAGCCCTTGGAGGTCTAGCCCTCTGCTAGACCCAATGGGAGAGAAAAGAGGAATACAGTCTTGGCATCACTTTCAAAGAGTTTTTACTCCAAATCTCTATGTGATTCTTCATTTCTAATTGCTAGACAAGAGCATCAAAGTGAAACAGATAAAATGTCCAGGAAATTCAAGGAAGAGATAAAATACTTTTGACTACAATGAGAGGTAATGCGACTGATAAAGAAAAGTTGCAAAGGGACTTTTTAAAAAGTGAGAGAAAGAACTGAGAACGAAACCTCAGTCAGGGAGCATGCAAAGAAATGAAAAGGAAGATGAGCCCACAGTGAGTGGTAAAATGAAGAAGGGAGCCTGGTATCATTTAAGTATGTGTGTGAGCAGGGGCCGGGAGGTGTGAAGCTGGGCAGCAGGGAGGAGGGCAGTTTCAGGAAAGAGGTTTATAATTATCCATCCATGGTAAGGGTTTTTATTAGGAAAAGAGCCTAAGTAGGAAAAAATATTTGTACCCCTCTCCTTTCTTCTTAGCCATGACCTCATTTTAGCTTCTAGTATTGAGAAGAGACCTAATCAGACTGCAGAATGTTTTGAAAGATTTTAAACATGAACTGTTGGGTTTTGGCCATCAGGAGGACTGATGTAACTTAGTAAATCATAATGAAAAGAATCAGCTTCCTTACCATACTATATAAAGTACCGCGTGCTGGTCTAAAAATGCATTTACCTTCAGAATAAAATTGTCACAGTAACCACCAAATAAAAAACACACAAATACCCAGGGGTCAGAGCTTTTCAACTTAGTAGGAATGACTGATTTTTGGAGTGACATTAGAAGATATGTACTTTAATGTTTGATGAATATCTGTGTAATAGCTAAAAAAAAGCCATTGTACTGGCTCAAGTTTTGTTTTGATGGATTTCTACCAAAATCATGATCTCTGTTAAACAAAATACTTGAATATAACTTTTTGAATGACCCTATGAGTTAGTATTATTTTGGGGATCATTTTTAAATAAATTAAGATACTTGGGTTAAAGGGTTAGGGAACCTGATCCAAATTTATGATACCAGGAAGTTATGAAGGAACTGCAAATTTGAATTTGGTTTCTGTCTTCAAAGGCTATGTTCCTTCACTATACTATACTGCCTCTACTGTCCTAACGCACAATGAATTATTGAATGAAAGACTAAATTATATTAAATAAAATTTCAATTCTAATTTCACATGATTGTATTTTAATTCTGTATAATTTGGTAACCCATGTTTGATATGATGGAAATTTTTATTAAAAAGACCATTTGATTAATATGAAGACGAATTTTCAAAGCCTTCTGTGTAAAAAATAATTACTTTAATTTACTATAAACTAAGTTAAATTGTAAAGCCACTGCTTAAATCTTAAATCTGGATCAAAATTCATTTTTGCAAAATTTCTCCAAATTTGGTTATCATAAGCTGAACTCACAGAAATGAAATATGTTCAAATTTTTTATTTTGCCAATGTCTTACCTTACGTTTAGTATTCTATATTTAAAGTGTAGTGACATGCCTTTGAATGGAAAAATGGTGTTTCAAAGTTAACTTTACAAAATTTGAGGACCAAACATTTCCTCAATGATTCATGGCAATGAGGTAAAAATAACTGGATGAATCTCCCTTTTTTTCAGAGTCAAGTGGGAAACAAATTAAACAGATAATAAACAAAGCCTTTCTGAGCATCTTTAATTTGTCAGACCCCAAACCTCAGCATCATCCTTGACTCCTTTCTGGTTCTTCAGCCCCATGTTCTATCATCAGGAAATCATCCCACCATTGTCTTCAAAAATAGGTCCACACACTCTGATCACTTCTCACATCATCATCTCTTTCTTACCTGAATTAAAGCCATACCCTTATAACTGTCTCTCTAATTCTGCCTTGCTCACTGTTAAAATGTGAGTCAGATCATGTCATGTGGAACTTGTGGCCACCTATCCAACTCAGAGGAAAACCTGAGTAGGTAAAACACACTCTGTTTCCTTCTGCTATTAGTCCTGGCATACGTCCATAGCTTGAAACCTGCATACTTTGCTCCAGACATCTTCACTTTCTCATTATCCTTTAAAATGCTAAAAGGACTCATATCAGGGATTTTGCACTTGGCGATTCTTTCTGTCCAGATCATCTTCTGGATATCTGCTTGGTTTCTTTCCCTTGCTCCTTTCAGATCTTTGCTCATATTACCAGCTTATTAGGTAGGCTTATTCTGACTACCTGACCTTGACACCTTACTCAAATGTAAACTTCATGAAGACCATAAATTTTGGCTGTCTGGTTCACTGTTATATCCCCAGTGCCTAGTATTAATATAATGCCATAGTAGGTGTTCAATAAATATTTGTTAAATGAATAAATTAATAGATAGAGATATGAGTGACTATCGTATGTGTTATTTAACTGCCATGTTAACTCTGAAATAAGTAGTATGATCTCCATTTGATAGAGATGATAAAATCAAAGTGATCAATCTGATAGCCATGGAGTTGTAAAGTTGACTTCCAAGTTGTAGTTGGTTATGGCTGATTCAGTCTAAAATTCTTGTGAGGTAAAAAAAGATATTATTCTCTGTCATTCTCCTATAAACCACAGATATTTCCTTGTGAATTAGATTTTTCAATGTAATTCTTTATCACAGAATTCTAGCTAATCCAATTCAACAAATACTTATTGAGGACCTAAAGTATGAAGGTACTGACTTAGTCTCTGGGGTACACTGATGAACAAGATGGACAAATCTGGAGTTTACTGTTAGAGAAACAAACGCACAAACTCAAAAGAAAATATCAGAGTTGTAAGTGCAATGCAAAGAATTAAAAGAGATAATATGGGAAGGAATGATTGGGGGCAGCCAGATTTGGTGGTGTGCTGATTATTTTCATTTGCCCCTCCCAAAGTGATCTTTGCCCTTCTTCACTCTGCTTTATACCTCAGGAGGCTGACTTTTTGGACTGTGTCATTGGTCTGCCTTGTTCTTGGCCCCTGGTTGCATTCAACCAATGGGAAGCATCAGCAGAAGATCTGAGAACTAGGGGAGAGTGAGGGTTGGTTTTATTAATACGTTCATCTGGATCCTCCCTGCCAGATCCCCACTGATTGACAGTGAGTGGCTTTCTCTACCAAAGGCCATGTTCCTGTTGGGCAACTCTTGCCATATATTTTCATGCTTTGAGCTGCTTCTTCCCTTATTCTTTTGCTTTGAGGGCTGGCAATCACTCCTTCTAAGGGTTTCTTTAACCTTTATGATAACAAATAATAATTACGTTACTATAACAAGTAGTCCCTTTATTAATTAAACTGTATGAGTGCATCATTTGTTTTCTACTCACCCATGAATGATAAAGGTGGTTAAGGAAGGCCTCTCTGATGAAGTAATAGATATGAGTCTTGCAGAAGGCAGTCATGAGGAGAATATCTAGGGAAGAACATTCTAGACAAAGGGAACATCTGAGACAAAGGAACTAAGGCAGGGATGAGCTCTGTATGTTTGTAGAACTGAAAGATTTTGGCTCAAATGTAGAAAACAAGAGAGAGGGCTGTAAGAAATGAGGGTGGGAATCTAGGCAGGTGCCAGATCTCCTACCTTTAATTAACGTCCTTGTACTTTAAAAACACGCAAAAAAACAAAGCAAGAAAAATGTGTCAGTGAAAGGTAATATTTTGTGTGGTGTATCTTTACCTAATTCTGTTTATTTGTGAGTTCTGTGAGGAGTGAAAGGAAAATTACTAAAAATAAATTATTTACATTCTCATTTTCCTTTAGTTGTAACACATTTTATTAAGTCACTCAAGTACTTAAATAAGAGAAAAGCATAAAGTATATAAAAGCATAAAGTAAATAATAGGGTGAAATTTCTGCAGGCTATATTTGCTATTAATCCTAATAATACTAAAAGGAATCATTAACTCATTGAGACGTAATTTAAAGATCAAGTTTATATAGTTTATTTTTTTTTTAAATCTATATTCATTACTTTCTTGTGTTTGTGAGGCGAAATGACTTCCTAAGAAACATAGATTTTATTTCCTTAGCATTACTTTTAGTTATCACCTTTTTTCTCATATTTACATTTGGCCAATTTTGTCTGCCTCCTCTACCCAAGAAGAAATTAACTTCTTAGACTTCTTAACTTCCTTCTCCCCGCACCCCATCCTCTTATTTATCATTCTAATTTGTTGTATTCACATATTCAGCATAATGTTTGTTATTCTCTTAGCCTTCCTTGATCAACTACCTTCTGGGTTTTTTGTTCTCTATCCCAAACTAAAATCACATTCTGAAAGAATGTCATTACTCCCTGAAATATTTTCATTTCAGATAAATACATTATCTTGATCTAAAGAGTGATTTTGATAGGGGAGAGCACCTAGAATAGTGCCTAGCATGTGTTAGGTGCTCAATAAATATTTGCTGATGGAATGAATGCTTGAGAGCACATGCTTTAGTAAACAGATGAGACTTAATACTACCACTTACTTTGAGGCACTCAGGGAGCTATTTAGCCTACCTAGGACTCACCATCAACTATAAAATCCAGATAATAATAGTGTCTGCCATTTAGTGTTGTTCTAGGAATTAAATTATATAATGTATACATACGAAGGACTTAGCACAGAGCCTAGCATATAACAAGTGTTCAAATGTTCGCTATTATATTTAACATTAGTTATTTTACGAACCAAGAATAGTACATTTTTTAACAGATAGTAAATTTTAACAGCAAAATTTAGGCAGGATTTATTCTCTCCCTTTGCATTTTTTCTAAAAACTACATGCATGAAATAACTTCTTTTGCTGTGGAGAAAGGCTAAACTGTCTATGCCTCCCTCTACCTGAGGTGTATTTCTGATATTCTTGGCATTGGACCAGAAGTTGATTGGCAGAATAGACCCTTTAGCAATTTTCCCATTTTTGGTGTTGTCCAAAATAAATAGCTCATTAAAAACTCCAGTTTAGATGTTACTACAGTTTGGAAAAAGAGTGCTGTAACCACTTATCAAGAACCACAATCACAAATGCAGTCCTGCTGCATTTTATATCCTTGGTCAGGTGGGTTTCTCATTCTCTTCCTTGCTTGCTCCATCTGGAGAGACCTGGGCATCCATACAAAACCCGCTAGTGTCTAAACACAGACACATTAGTTGGGGCTGCCCCTACTTCAGATACCAGGGAGAGATTTTGTTGGCATAATATACCAGGGTCTTATGCCAACTCCAGATTCTTTGCTGATGCTGAGATGAGGAACATGGAGAGGGGACAGGATGGAATGAAATTTGTGGCAGCCAGAGCCTCCATTTGTCTTTCTGCCGAATGTGCTAAGCTGTAGACACTGCAGTGTTTTCAAAAATAATAAAAAAATATTTTGCTCATTAATTTTTAAGTCCTGCTGACTTTGTGAAATCAATATAGCACATTGTAATTGATTTATGAAATGAAAAAACCCTGCCTGACCAGTAAGCTCGGCAGTGGCTGCTCTCAGCACCGTGCCCTTCTGCTCATTAGTGCACTTCCTTTAGCGCTGCCTGAGCCAAAGGCACTGTCAGAGCTGGAAGGCTTAAGCCCTCTGCAGACAGACTGTTTAAGACATAGCTTGCATGGTCTCCCTGGGGTCTTATGCTTTCTCTCCATCTCTCTTCCTGTTTAGGTCAGCTGAAGGACTTCAGCTTCTTTATTATGGTCCCTACTGTCCTCATAATATCTTGGTGGAAAGGCAAGGTTCCATTTATACCCACCTTTTGACATTTTAATCTATTTGCTACTTTTCCTTTTCTCTCATCTTTTCCTTTCTCTTAGCTTGCCTTACTTACTTAGCTTGTCTTTTGCCATCTGGCCTTGTCTATTCATTGATCTCCTTTATTTTATTTTTTTATAACCTCCACAAGGTGAACAAAAGAAATTCTTTCTACTTTAATTGTCTTTGTCTAATTTCAGAGCCTACTCATTCATTCTTAAGACATTTTATACTTCCTTCTGCCAACCTCTGCTATAATTTTGTTCATATGCCACCTCAAAAAATTGAAGTAACTGCTATAAGCTAGGCACTGTCCTAGGTGCTTTACATCAAATTATTTTCTCGAGAAGCATGTAAGAGCGTATTATCCTTGGTTACAGGTGAGAAAACTGAGATTTAGAAAGGTTAAGTACTTGAGCCATTCAACTATAGAGGGGCATGGCTGGTATTTGAAACTAATTCTGTTTGACTCCAAAGCCTGTGTTTCTTTTTGTCCAGTACAAAATGATGCTTCCAATTGGCCTCTGTTTTACTTTAAATGCTTAACTAGCAAAATCTAGTTTTGGCTGCCCTTAATGGGGCTCATTCTCTTCAGTGCCACTCTTCCAAATAACTGCTATTCAAACTGCCAGAATGCAAATATATTTATTTCAAGATTTTCGTTTACCCTAGTATTTTGGTTGTCTTATTCTTTTTCAATGACTTCTCATCTATCTAATATTATGTATATGGAGCCCCTTGTCTCATCAACAAAGGTAAAGAGAAATGTTCTCATGTCAAAAGTCACGAAGAGCAATCCTACAACCTAAAAAAAGTGAATAGAGAGCTGAGCCAAATGGGCAACCTTGGGAGCTTCATGTTAATTTCATCTTATCTTTGTTCTTTTGATGCTACTTTGGGAGCAAGTACGTGGGAAAATTAGAGAATACCGTAGCAGCAGGAAGGTGATGCAATGTCCTCACTTCTTAAGTGGTTGAAAGCACCTGTAGTTTCTCAATACAGGTACTGCACATTGCAGTTAAGTGCCACGCCATATCCATAATGCATGAATTTACAGTGAGTTAATAGGTTCCATCCATCTGAAATCTTGCATAATATTGCAGTAGCCCTAGGCATTACTGTCATTCATGATGTGCAATATCGTACCAAAAATTAACCACAGATGCCATATTAAAACAGCTGCAGATTTAGATTTAGCTACAGCAGGAAGAAAATGTTGTGCTGTGGAAGTTTGCCAGAAGTGCAATGGAGATATGCTGCAAATGAGGAGGAGGAGAAAGAAATCGAGGTCAAGCTGCCAAAAAGGATAGAAATGGAAATGAGGGAGGGTAATTCATACGGTCACTGGCAATTCAAAAGGACTCAAAATCCAGGAAGAGTGCAGAATACAGGACGACTGATGCCTGAGTAAGCTGATGAAGTTTTAAAGCAGGAGGTCTAATTAGAACAATACATAAAGATATAGATTACAGTATAAAGAAAATAGCTATACATGTAATCATTCATCTTTAGGACTTAACTGAATTCAGACTATCGTTTTAGGAATAAATTGCTAGAAAAACTATGGACGCTTGAAGTGATCAATGCCTGAGAAGAAAATTCTGTTGTACAAGGAGTTATAGCAAACCCAGTCTATTACTGTCTTGAACACCCTTGGACTTGAAGGCTGTCCTTTGATAATGGACCCGCATGAAATTAACTGTTCCCATTTTGGAGAAAAGTGTTGGAGTGTTCAATTTTGTATTGAATACTGAGGTGGCAAAGTTTTATTTAAACAGAATTGTGGGCTTGTGAGATTCTCATTAACTCCAGGGCCATCTGCCTCTTTGCTATTCATTTGGCTCATTTAGTCACAGGTGGCTAGGAAGGTCTCAATAGTTTTGGTTACCATTCAATTCTGATTTCTGCTTTGAAAACAGAAAAGGCCAGTGACAGCTGTGGCAATGCTGGGGTTCTCTTTCCTCTGTGTGAGCCAGAAGGTGGCTTCCCCATGTAGTTTGCTGCTAACAGAGCAAGCAGACAGTAAGAATTTCTTCACCTTGGTGTTTGGCTACTTAAAACCATTATCTTTGCTGCCTTATGGTATACCCGGTTTAGGAGAACAGACAAGGAGTGCAGTAGCCTCTAAATTAGTAATTGACTTCATTGGAGGAGTGGAGGAAAGGCTAGTTGTTGAACCACCGTGGGTCAGTCAAAACTCCCGACATTTACCTATAACTTCCATCTGTTTTCCTGGTTCAGAAAGGAGATATCAACTAATTTGATTAGTAACCAAGAGACATATTCGGCGCCTCACAAATTACTAGGGACATTGTAGGTCTTTCCACATTTTAGCAGAAACAATTCTCTATTGCCAAGGTATAACCTTGTTTTCCTTCCTCTTCTTTTGAAAACAAAAGCATAAGAACCTGATAGAACCACTCGCTGTTCTATCAGTGCTTCAGGAAAGTGAAGCAAAGCAAAACAAAACAAAAAACAAAAACAGGCTCTCTCTTTTTTAGTCTAGTGTTCCAAAATCCAGGATATGACAGTGTCATTTCAAAGGGCCTTCTTTCCACAGAAACAAATTTGGAGAAATTTTGAAAAATCTAGAGTTCTGTGATGATGACAATAAAGTAGATTATAGCTAACATTTAATGGGCACTCAGTGTGTGTTCAGCAGTGTTCTCTATACTTTACCTATACCATTTTATGCAACCTCCTAAACACCTATGTCATAAATATTGTTTTTACTCCACATTTTACTGGTGTGGCAATTGAGGCATATAATGGTTAACTAAATATTCCAGGTCACATGGCCAGAGTGTGGCAAGCAACCTCGTTACGGAGATGATTAAGTTAAACCTGAGTCTGAACTCTAGACATAAATTTTCTTGCTTCTGTGATATAGAATCTCATGTTGGAAACTCCCACATCACTAAATTTTTCATTCTCTCAATATAAAGAGCGATATAAATGGAGAAAAATTTGTAGGTATGTTCTAATACTGTGAACAAATTAAAACCTGATAGAATACCTAAATATGTTTTTCTCACTTTAGAATGACCAATTTTAAAATTCATATTTAAGAAATAGATTATATTAGCGGTGGCCATCTAACAAGGGACTTGTCACTTGTCAGGAAGATTCAGCAATGACTTCCTTCAAATCATAGGCATTGTGCAGTTCACATAAACTATAGTTCATAATAATTTAGGGTAAGCAATAATTTTAGGATCATATTTGTTGCATATCAAGCTTTGTTTCCATGATACTTTTTATTTAATTAAATAAAATAAATTATAAAATAATGTGAAAGGTTCTGAATTGCAAATTTTTTGTTTGCCATTTGGAGTTTCAGCTTTTTTCTATCTCTTTTTAAAAATTGTGGTAAAACACTTGACATAAGATCTACTCCTTTAACAAGATTTTAAGTACACAATACAGTATTGTTAACTACAGGCACAGTGTTGTGCAACGAATCTCTAGAGCTTATTTATCTTGCATAACTGAAATTGTGTACCCATTGAACAGCAACTCCCCATTCTCTTAATTCTCCGGGATCATATTTTCATAAATCTCATTGATACCGTAAGTATATAGAATAGGGAGCAGAAAGACTATGATGTCCACTCTACAAATGGGGTGACCCTGGCTGAAATTTTGATAGAGCACCAGATAATCTTATGGATAAACTGGCTCAATGCCACCATTAATCCTGAAAAGTTATATACAAACCGCTAAGCCAAGTGCTCTATGCTTGACCATCGTAGACTCAGAGAATTAAAGAGTGCAAAGAGAAGTCAAAGACAGATCATTTCCCAATTCTTGATGCCTCTTTGCAATATTCAGCCAAATAGTCAACAAGTTTTTCCAGAAATCCTCAAGAAAGGGAAACCTTTACAACTTCATCATTGCTTACACCAATAGCTGCTGATTCAGAAGCCAATCTGAACAGGGAACATCTGATAAAATCACAGCTAAGTCAAGTGCATCCTTACTTAATGATACTTAGCCATTTGCTTTAATAGTTTTCAGAGGAAAGCAGTATGTTTGTTGTTCATACTACTCACTGGTACTACTTATTACTACTAATTATATGTGAATACCTTTATTAGAGAAGATGAGCTCTGTGTATTTTGTAAGTGTTCCTTCTTAGCAAGCAAATCAGTTCTCGGCCTAGCTATCAATTGCAGAATCACACCATGATTTGCTTAGATTGAAGCAGGCTTTTCTAAATGATGAAATGCTGATTTTAATGGGACTAAAGAATGATCCTTTTGGTCAGCTAGAAAATGGCAAGTCTTAATAGAGTCGAAATACCAGAGTACTCATCTCGTCTTCATCAAGAACTACCTTTGATTCAAAACCTAATGTTTCAGAATTACATGTGTGGATTTTAGGCCCACTCTTCATTCAGAGTTTATACTGACCTGGACTGGGATATTTTTTTTTCCTTATAAAAAAGAAATATTATTAAGAATGCTTAGAATTCAAGATGAAAGAAAAGAACCCAATTTAATATTGGCAAAAGTGTTGAACACATAATTCAGAAAAAATATACAAATGGTTGGTAAGCACATAAAAGATGCTTAATATCATTAATCATTAGGGAGATTCAAATTGGAACCACAATGAGAATATCACTTCATGCTCACTAAAATAACTAAAACAAACAAAAAAAGTGACATACTAAATGTTGTAGATGATGTAAACCAATGATACTCTTATATATTACTGATGGGAATGTAAAATGGTACAACCATGTTGGAAAACAGTCTAAGAGGTTTTATGAAAAGGTAAACATACATCTACCTTATTAACCAGCAATCCAATCCTAAATATTTACCTAGGAGAAATAAAAACATGTGTCGATGAAATAATTGTACATAAATGTTTAGAGCAGCTTAATTCATAGTATTCAAAAACTGGAAGCAATCTACGTGTCCACCAACAGGTGAATGCATAAACAAATGTGTTGTATATGAATATACAATGGAGTATTACTGGGCAATAAAAATTAAAGAATTGCTAATAAGCAGTTCTTTATATTACTCCTTCCTTCTTAAGGAATGACTTTCTTTCCAGCCTAGATCACCACAAACTCTGCATTAGGAATGGGCCTAAAATTGTGTTGAGCAACAGAAAGAAACAAAAATCACAAAGACTACATCAAATGATTTCATTGGTATCAAGTTCAAAAACAGGCTACATTAATTTCTGGTAATAGATCTCAGTGGTTGTCTGGTACAGAGGTGAATGAGTTTGACTACAGAGGGACAGAGGGAGACTTTCCTGGTGATAGAAATTTTCTATATCTTGACTTGTGTGGTAGTTACACTGGTATATACAGTTGTCAAAACTTATTAAATCATACATTGGAAGTCTGTGTATTTTGTTTCATGAAAATTATACTTCAATAAAGTTGATTAAAATAAGGGAGTAGGTGAGAATTTAATAGTCTAACAAAATTATTTTGGAGCATGTTTAATTTACACAAGAGAATTTTAGCACGTTGAGAGATACAAATTATATGCTGCTAATTATAAATGAGAATGTTACCAAAACAAATTTAAAAGAGCAGACTTAAAAGGCTTCTATATAGAATTGCTTGGTTACCAAAAGTTTAGTTACTGTGAAATTAATGCTTCCAACTTGAAGATACCTTATTTTTCAATTTAATTCAGATTTCCCTTGTCACCTGTTAATCCAAATTAGTGCAAATTCATTGTAATATTAATGTTAGCGTCATATCAAAAAAATGTGGAAAGGCCAAGTAGAGTGAATATCATGGAATTTTCTGCTAATTGTCAATTTCCTTTATCAAAACTCATACATTATAATCTTTCTTCAATATTGTTTTATTTCAGTTGGAAACTGACTTTCTGATGCTTGTTTGTGAAAGAATTTTAAAAAATTATTTTCAATGACTAGGTAGATGACCAGAATATTAAATCACATTGAACAATTTAAAAAAAAAACTGTTCTTAACCATCCTCAAATATTTTACTATTATACTATATATAACATGATTGAAAACTGCTGTGATTGACTTAATTTTTAATATTGACATTTCTGAAATGTCCTTATTTCTCCCTACTGTATTTATTTATACTTTTCTTATATCTGTGAAACATATCTAAAAATTCTGTTTGAAAACACCTTTGAATAGTATCTATGCTAAGCTTTTAACATTATGAGTTTGTTTATGTTAATGCCTTACTTAGAAAAAAGTAATTTATGAATAAATTTTTGTCACCTGAAAGAAGTAATAAAATAATCTGGATGGCCCTGTTAATGTCAAAGTTAACTATTTCCAAAAGCAAATGGACCCAAAATACCATTTATGCTGAAAATAAAAGGAAAAGAATTAATATTTTATGTAAATAAAATGTATTCTAGGGTGCTATATATATTATGAGAAATTTTGATTTGATTATGTCATGTGGTTAAGGAAGGTGTTGATCTCTGAAGTAGAATAACGAAGAAGAAGGGAAAGTTCAGCCTGTGAGAAAAACAAATCTTTGTTCATCCAAGTGGAACTGGAAAACCATAATAAATTGAAAATATATTGTTAAATTTGAGAGGGGGACAGTCCAAGATAAGGAGTAGGTGTGCAATGGCAACACTAAACAAAGCTTAAAAGCTCAGTGGAGTGTGGAGTTCATGGAATTATAAAAACTCTTAAAGACCAGAGCTTCAAGGAGAATGAGGAAAATTTTCAAAAGTCATGGGGGTTAAATAGAGGAAAGTAACTACATTTAATTTTCAGTTCCTGAAACAGATATTGGCAGAATGAAATATATTGAAGTATGTTGGAGTGTTTTCAAACAAAATAATATGTTCTGAACTTGTAGATAAAAAAATGATTTTGGCTGGGAAATGAGAAATATTGAAGAAAAAATACCTGATGTGAATTTATAAGAATAGTAGAGATGACAGGGTTTCTTGTAATTAAAACAAATTATGTAGATGGTGTATTTTCTCTCAAATGGGCATGATTGCCAGGCCTTACCTGCAAACTCAATGAAGTGGGACTGGTTTATACCCTTACCTGTTCTTACCAACACAGTTATGATGATATGTGCTTAGTAGGGATTCTACTAAATGCTTTATGTAAAGTAATTTTCACAGTAGATGAGTGAATTATACTCCTTGTTTTATAGGCTTAAAGATGATAAATAACTGGCACAAAGCCACAGAAATGGTAAAGGGTACAATTGGAATTTAAGTACAGTCTTACTCTTATTCTAACACCTGTACTTTTCTTTTTTTTTTTTTACATTCACTATCCTCCCTCTTTGCTGTGCTCCATGTAGTTAAAGGCCAAATTGATAAATTCTCATTTTTTTCCCATTACATTCACGGAAAGAAGGAGAAGTTCAGAAAGAGATAATAATGCAAATACTCAGAGAAATGCAAATGCATTTGTATGAAAAAAAGCAGACAGGAAAGGAAACAACTAGAATCTTGGCATAATTAATAGCTAACATTTTTCTATTTCATTTGGTTGAGGGAATTTCCTTGCTTGAACATCGAGACTTTTTGACATGTTATCTCTATGATCTTGAGAAAATGAGGGAATATCTAGAGGAAAGAATATGTATACAGAGAATAGGTTTGCCATCTATTAATATATTCTATCTTCTTTCAGGTAGAATTCAAATATCTCTTGGACAACTGTTTGTACCTTTTGAAATAGTTCTGCCTGGAGATAAGAAAAGGAAAGACTTTGGTTTTCTAAGACACCATTTTGGTGCTTTGTGAAAATAATGTCGTTATCTAGACACAAATTTTATGGTTATATTTAATGGATATTTCAGATCACATGTATCTCTAAATTTCTGTATCTCTTGCTTTGAAACATATTTTCTTGGCATTATTAGAATTTATATGAAAATAAGTAGGTAATAAAAATTACCTTAATAGAAGTTTTTTGTTTTTTGTTTTTCCAAGAATATAGACCTTTTGTGGGATATGAGGAAGACCAACTGGTTTCTGGCTACCAGTTACCTCGCTGAACTCAAATGTAATATTACTGTGAATGTCTTGGAAGGAAAGAATAGTTGTTAAATACCTGTTATATAGAGAGAAGAAGCTGAGTCATGTGTGCAGGAAATTTATGAATGTCTTCCTAAGAGATAGTGCTATAAAACCAAAGTGTACACTCACAAAATACAACAATTACTGTAAAGAAATCCCAATAGCCATACTTATGACTGACTATAAACTTTTGTGGATGCTTGAATCTAATAGCTACTTACCACATCTGACCTTGTTATCGTTCAGGTCTTCTAAACTTCATGTAATTCAGAGTATCTATATTGTGTGTGTGTGTGTGTGTGTGTGTGTGTGTGTGTGTGTGTGT
>RJWJ010013105.1:0-40581 GCA_004363605.1 Indri indri
AGGGGGACCTTTATAAAGAACTTACTTATGTACCAGGCACCTGTATTAAACACTTTCTTATATGAATTAATCGACTCCTTACAACAATTCCACAACCTAGGTATTATCATTGTCCCCACCTTACTGATGAGGAATCAGAGGCACGAAGAGGTAAGTTACTTGCCCAGGTCACCACCTAGGAAGTAGCAAAGCCAAGATTCCAACAAAGAGACCCTGATCCCAGGGACATGCCCTCCTCAGCTCTCTTTCAGGCACCTTCCGGGCAGGGAAAGGGGAGGAGGGAGGGGAGGAGGGAGGGGAGGAGGGAGGGGAGGACAACTGTGGCCTTCACCAAACAGTCTGAAGCCCTCCAGAGAGAGACTGAGCCCAGACCCTGAGGTCCCAGTGCAGAGAGGACTTACCCGGCCACTGGCGGCTGTGGGGCCAGTGGCTGTGTCCTGGTCACGGTGCCGTCTCCGGCCGGGCTGCTCCTGCGCAGGTTGGGCAAACGCTCGGCCCAGCGTCGGGGTGCCGTCCTGGAGTTCTGGGGGTCAAACTCCTCATCAGGAATGACCTCTTCGCAGCGGGCTCCTCGGAAGCCGGAGCGGCAGACGCAGAGCTGGGGCCGGCTGCAGGAGCCACGGTTCTGGCACGGTGGCTGGCACACAGCTGGGGAGACAAGGAGAGAGATGACAGCAGCCGCCAGGGGCCCTGGGAGCCTCCCGCCGAGGGAGAGGGCTGCGTGCTGCAGCCCCCATCGGCAGGGAGCCGCACTCCTGGCCTCAGAGGGCTCCCTGGCCCACTTCTCTGCCCTCCGCCACAGCCACAGACTCGGGGATGAGTTGCCTTTGGTCTGTTCACAGCCCATGGAAGACTGCGTGACCAGAGCTGTGCAGCAGGCTCAGGCCACCACTTCCCACAGAACACCCTGAAGGGGAAGGGCACTGCCCGACATTGAATTTTATAATTAAATGTTCACTCCTTCCGGCACGGAGGCCCCGTGGGGGCAGACGGTAGCCCCAGAACTTAGACACTGTCACAGAGCAGATTCTTGACAGATACTGAGTGAATGAATCAATCAGTCCCCTTTACAGGAAAGGGCTCAGCAGTGGCCTGAAAGTCAGGGGGATTGAGCTGTTGGGGTGCTTTCTGTCACTCACAGGCTGTGTGATCTTGACTTCACCGAGCCTCAGTTTCCTCATCAGTCACACGAGGGGGCAGTTGAGGTGGGGGGCTCTCAAGGTCTCTCAAAGGCTCATTGACAGAGTCTCTCCTCTTCTTCCCAAGCTGACAGCATCTGCTCTCAATCTCCACCCTACTTAACAAGGTGGGACCCCTGACTGGGGGCTGGCTCCAGCCTGGGGCAAGGTGGGGCTGAAACTGGGCCCCTTCCTTCCAGTCAGCACTGCGCAGCCGCCGCCAGGCCAACTCTCTCCCCACAGCCCTTCGTCACCTTGCAAAGTCCGGAGCCACAACCAATGATCGGTGGCCCAGGGACAGTCACGTGCAGAAGCACATGTGGGGATGGAGCCCTGCCACCCACCCTGGGACCTCCCCTGACGAGCATGTGTGAGCCCAGGAGAGCATGGTCTGACTCATGGTGGACCCTCTAAACCCAATGTCTCATCCATCTGTCTCTCATTCACTAACAGTTGCTGAGCCCTACCAAGTGCTAGGCACCGGGGACCAAGTCCTTGCCCGGGTGGGGCTCGCAGTCACATGAGGGAGGCCAGCAAGAAGCAAGAAAACAACAGCGTGTTGCGGTGTCAGGCAGTATCAGGGGCTGTGAAGACAATTAACCAGGGCGATGCAGTGTTCCAGGCCCGACCAGGAGATCCAGACGGGGTGGGCAGGGCACCTCTCTGAAGAGTGAGATGGGAGGTACACCAGCAAAGGCCCAGGAAGGCTCCCCAGCAGAGGGCTAGGCTAGGGCAAAGCTCTGCAGGCTGCAAGGAACATGGCGTGCTCAAGGAGCCACAAGAGATCCCAGGAGGCTGGGGCTTGGCGGCAGAGTAGGCAAGGCCAGCGAGGAAGCGGAGGCAGACACACAGATCTGTCACCTTGGTTGTTCTAAGTGCGCTTGTGAAACTACTGGGCCCTACTGCCCAGACCAGGTGCCCGGGGTTTCCTGACCCAAACTCTCCTTTCTGAGACCAGTACTAGAAACCAAACCAGGGCCAGTCTGGATAAATGTCTCCGAAATTCCACCTGGCTCATGTCATCTCCCTCGAGACCTTCAGTGGCTCCTGGTGTCTTCAGGACTCAAGTCCATAGCACTGAAGACCCTCCCCAGTCCAATCCTTCTGTAGCATTGCTCTATGTCAACCTGCTCCGGCCAAACTGGCCTGCTGGCCGTGGCCCCAAGGTAGCCTCTGCTCTCTCTTCTCTGTGCCTTTGCACGAGCTGCGGCCCCTTCCTGGATTCCTTCCCCTCCTCTTCACTTCCCTACGTCCTACTGTTCCCTCAAGAACCAGCTCCTCTTCCCTGACGATCCACCTCTTGGCAATTGCTCCCTCTTCTGAACAACAGGAAAAGCGCTTACTGTGTACACCAATCACTGGGCATGCCCTGAGTGCCACCATTAGTTTTTCTATATATGTGTTGCACTTTCCCCACTCATAAGGTCAGCCCCTTCAAGTGTAGTGATTGTCCCTGACACCTCTTTGTATCTTTAGTGCCTAACATATGCCTAACAATAACACAATTATTGCTTTTTATTATGGCAGCTGCTGTCCAGTGAATGCAGACAATATGCCCAGCACTGTGCTTTGCCTATATTATCTTATTTAATCCTTACAACGATCCCATGCAGCAGGTGTGATTATGTTTCCCATTTTACAGATAGTGTCTCTGAAGATCGAAGAGATTAAGAGACTTGCCTGAGGTCACCCAGCTAGTTAATGGTAGAGCTGGGGTTCAGATCTAGACCTGTTTGGCTGAAAAGTCCAGGCTCTTTCCACCTTACTGACTCCCAGCAGGGCGAGTATAGCTCTCATTCCTCCCTACTACCTCTGAGCCTTTGCCCAACACTGATGATGAAACAAAAGGGATCTGTTGGCTTCAAGTCAGCCACCAAATGTGCCCTTGGGAGCCCTGCCCTGGGAAGCTGCACATCCCAGGTTGGCCCTGGCGATGGAGACCCCAGAACCCCATACCCCTCCAAAGCCCACACAGTAAGTTTTAGATAATGAGGGAGGATGTATACCAGCTCATTGGTTTATTCAATGAACATTCACAGAGCACTCACTAGATGTGAGGCTTGTGACAGAGTCTCTAGCACACCATCTGACATGAAAAGCAGGACACAGAGGCCAGGAGACAAGCGCTGTGTTAGTCAGTGCCTCTAACTCAGCCTGAGGCAGGGAGTAGGGAAAGTCAGGGAAGGCTTCCTGGAGGAGGTGGTGCTGGCCAGAGACACAAAGGATGAATAGATTGGGCATGATGCTCACCAATGGCACCCAAGCCAGCCTGCCAAATCAGTGGACAGTGGAAAAATAATAGGTCTCACTGCAACATTCCAATCATGAGTTGGATCCCAAGGCCAGAACATTTTCCTCAGTGCCTGGGTACTCCTTCCTGGCAGGCCCCAGGCCTCTAGGTAAGCAGACCATGTCAGAGAATTGTAACCCAGAGCATGTCCTCAAACACAAGCAGCCACAATGGCAGGATTTTGACCTATCACCTGGATACCACTCCATCTGCCCAAGCAGACACAGGCCCCACCAGAAGCATGGTCAGTTGGGGCCAGCCCAGCAGCCAAGCCAGGGCCAGTGAGCACTGGGGGTGCAGAAAGGGAAGGCCTGAGCAGTTTCCCACATGGACCCACACTCCCTGCCGGCATGGGTGAGAGAAAGGTCATGCAGCTTCTAACTCTGAGTAGGCGGTCCTTGCTCCAAAGACAACCTTTGGAGAACAGTCCAGCTTCCATCCTTCCCTTGCAGAGCCCCGAGGATGGCCCAACTTTGACTTAACAATAAGATCTTTCATTCTCCAGAAACCCAAGACCCCAAACCCTGCAAGCTGAGCCCCTGTGCCTCACTGTGACTCGCTTAATTCTAGTTCTGTCTCACTTGCCAATACATTCCGCAAACATTTAGTGAGCACCTTGCCTTGGTCACACTGGGTGCTGGGGGCACAGAGACGAACAGCCTGGGCCCTGCACAGAGGCAGCTCTGCCCAGTGGTGGCTTCTCACAACCATGGAAGCCCCTTGCCAAGCAGGGAATTAGGTCCTCAATGAGGACCAGGGTTGGCAAACTTTGGTTGGCACAATGAACAGCTCATGGGAAATGAGTGGTTGGGAGAAAACTGTGGAAATGGCATTTTATATATATGTATAATATCATGGTAAATAAAAGTTATAAAAGGCTTCTAAACTAGCCAGATGGGTTGGTGGAAAAAGCCCAGAAGGGAAGATAACCCTTCTGGAACAGTGATTTAGGAGACTGCACAGAGGCCCAGACTGCTGAGGCAGATCCTCCAACAAGTTTCAGGTTTTTGGAGGTTTTGAACCGGCTCTCACCAGCTTCACCTGCGTCCTCTCCCATTTTGTTTTCACAAGTCTCAGCAAGATGTGAAGAACTACCTGACTTCCTCACTAAAGCGTTTAAGCACTATGTTCTCAGCCGAGTGTATGCATTATGGGATTGGCGCATGGGCTCTTGTCCTCTCTCTCTAGTCCCCTAGAAGACACCCCCAATAGCTCACAACGAAGGCTCCAGGGCCTGCCCATGAAAGGGAACATTTTGACAGTTTAGTAAAAACTGCCATAAAATATGGAAAGTAAATACAGTTTCCTGAGGTTTTTACAATGTTATTTCTTCCCATTTAAAGAGTGTTTTTCACTTTGAGATTACGTCTTTTCTCTATTTTTTTTTTTTTTTGAGACAGAATCTCACTCTGTTGCCTGGGGTGAGTGCCGTGGCGTCAGCCTAGCTCACAGCAACCTCAAACTCCTGGGCTCAAGCGATCCTCCTGCCTCAGCCTCCCGAGTAGCTGGGACTACAGGCATGCACCACCATGCCCGGCTAATTTTTTCTATATAGATTTTTAGTTGTCCAAATAATTTCTTTCTATTTTTAGTAGAGACAGGGTCTCGCTCTTGCTCAGGCTGGTCTCGAACTCCTGACTTTGAGCAATCCACCCGCCTCGACCTCCCAGAGTGCTAGGATTACAGGCGTGAGCCACCGCGCCTGGCCTTCTCTTTTTTTTGGTGGTAAAATGTTCTTTTTAATTAAAGATGATGGCAAATGATAGGTTTTTTCTTTTGTTGTTTCCTGACATCCTCGCTTGGAAAAATGAAAAGCTGGCCACTGTATGTTGGTATTTAAGATATTTTTGGATATTTTACTGGTGCATGAAATCCACTGACCCTTTGAGAGGGAGGGGCAGTAGTGGTTGTGTGTCCTTTTGTTTAAGGGAGACTGAAGCAAAACATTCCGGTGTCAAATGAGCACAGATTTCAAAACTTAAACATCAAAAAGGAAATCAGCCGTCTCAGAATCGCCGGTGGCAGGGCTGTTGCTTAAAGCAAACAAGGAAATGCTGAGGGCTCCAGGAGAGCAGATGCATGCGGTGCTATGGGAAGTTTAAGAGAGAGAACCTCAAACCACGGTGGGCAAGTCTTCACGTTTTGCCCTTGGAGCTTCATCCCTCCCATTTTTCCCCAAGAGTAGAGGTCATACTTGAGAAATCAACCGAGTATGGGTTCCGTGGCTCTAAGGGATCTCCACTGATTGATTACTGGTGGAGGGTTAACAAGCATGGTGCCTTGATGTCCATGATCAGCCCTCGGAGGGTGATCTGGCAGAGCACACCCAGCTGTCCCTGTCGGAGAACAGCACCCTCGGGCTGCTGGAAGGTCACACTGTCACCCAGCCTCCCTGTGCCCACTGGCCAATGCCTGTCTTTAGCCATTTGTAATTTGGGTTCCTGCTGAACTCTCTGATATGTGGAAAGCTCAGCTTTGGGCATTCAGCGCTGTGGAGTTAGTAAGATGCCAAACGGGGGGAATTAAAAAAAACCCCTAAAACTGCTTCGAAAGCAAGAAATAAAAGGCATTGTTCCCCCAATCCCCCAGCTTCCTGGCTGAGCCCCTTCTACCTTCACTCTGCCTCAAAATAACTGAGTGGAGGTTTGCTCAGATTTTCCACACAGAACCCCTACTTTTGGGAGGAGACCAAACTCAGAATGGGCAGGCCTGGGGGAGATTCTAGAAACAACTCCTACAGTACAGGATGCCCTTACCAACTGCTCAGAGCCCCTGGTGATAAGCCATTTGGTGGTAGAAAGAGCTTGGGGTTGGGGGTTAGAAGGATTTGGTTTGACTCTAGCCCAGCCACATCCCACGTACATGACCTTGGAGGCATTTCGTCTCAGTGAGATGCCTCAACTTGTGCTCAGTTGCCTCATCCATAAATGGGGCTGATAATACCTGCCTCAAAGAGTTGTCGTGAAGGCCGGGCGCGGTGGCTCACACCTGTAATCCTAGCACTCTGGGAGGCCGAGGCGGGACCATCGCTTGAGCTCAGGAGTTCGAGACCAGCCTGAGCAAGAGCAGACCCTGTCCCTACCAAAAGTAGAATAATTAGCCGGGCATGGTGGCGCATGCCTGTAATCCCAGCTCCTCGGGAGGCTGAGGCAGGAGGATCGCTTGAGCCCAGGAGTTTCAGGCTGCTGTGAGCTATGATGATGCCAATGCACTCTAGCCTGGGCAACAGAGTGAGACCCTGTCTCCAAAAAACAAACAAAAAAACGGAAAAAAAAAAGAGTCCTTTTGAGTTGCAGGAGAGATCCTGGATGTGGAAGTACTTCGTACTCTCTAAAGCTGTGTGTTCACTATAGTCTCGTACTGTAGCCATGAGCTGCCTGTGGTTATTTAAATTTAAATAGATTAAAATCACATAAAATTTAAAATTCAGTTCTTTCTGAGTCTTACTAGCCACATTTCAAGTGCTCAACAGCTACATGTGGCTCATGGCTACCATATTGGACAGCAAGGTATAGAACATTTCCATCATCGCAGAAAGTTCTAGTGGACAGCACCGCAAAGCTTTAAAAAACAAAAACCACAAACATCACATCACCAGAGGCAAGATGGCTTCTGAACTTCTCCACCATGACCCTTTTCCCAGGGAAAGGCAATGTCAACTCAGGCCTGATTACAGAGGTGGATAACCAAGGACTGTGGTGCAGAGGTGAGGGCTGCTTTCCAGGTGTCCAATATGGCCAGGCCCCTCCCCATCCCCCACCTCACCCCCAGGCCAGGCCTTTGTGGTCAGCTCTCTCCTGGGCCCCAGAGACACTTTCTCCCTCCATCTATGATCCATTAAATGAGGCAGTGACCTCAGGGTGGGCCCCTCAAGCCTCTCCCTTCCTCTGTGGTTCCCAATGCCACCCCTCAGCTCCAGACCAGACTCTGGGCCCAGGCCCCCACAACCTGAAGCTCAGCTGCTCTCCAGCTTAAACCTCCATTTTCTCGCTGGGTGCGGTGGCTCATGCCTGTAATCCTAGCATGCTGTGAGGTCAAGGAGGGAGGATGTCTTGAGCTCAGGAGTTCAAGACCAGCCTGAGCAAGAGTGAGTCCCCATTTCTACTAAAAATAAAAAATTAGCTGGGCATTGTGGCACGAGCCTGTAGTCTTAGCTACTCGGGAGGCTGAGGCAGGAGGATCGCTTGAGCCCAGGAGTTTGAGGCTGCAGTGAACTATGATGACACCACTCCACTCTACCCAAGCCGACAGAGTGAGACTTCATCTCAAAAAACCAAAAAACAAAAAACCCTCCATTTTCCCTAAAATCTGTGTCAATAGGGCACTAAGACCCCATCCACTGAGCTACCCAATCCCTTCCTCAGGCCAAGCCCCGTGCTCTTCCACACCCAGAGGCCTTTGCGGATGAGACAGTTTCCAACCCATCCACACTATTTACCTCAGCCTCTCCCTGGGCACCTCTGGAACTTGCTTACTGGGGGGTCCACCTGTGGCCCTGAGCTGTTTCTCCACAACCTTGACCTTTGGTTTCCACAGGAAGGGGACCCTGACGTCACCCCCAGCCCAAGGAGTCCCGGTCTGGCTCACACACACCCTCAGAGTCTAGCCTGGGACTCGCCCTCTCCACACGCAAGCTCTGCCCAGGGGCTGTGTCCCTCAGGCCCTGACCTCAGGCCCTGAGCCCCCAGGCTATGGGAGAAGTCAGGGCCTCAAGGACTTGTCTGACTCCCACCACAGCTGTGCCGGGCCGCAGCTCAGGACGGCTGGAAACAGCACCGGGGCTCAGGGACCGGCCAAGTGCCCAGCTCCAAAATAGCAGTTGTGTTCACAAAAAAGCTCCTAATGAGAGAAAGATGCCGTTCTTGGCCCCTCGCGCACTCTCTGCAGACGCTGTCTGGCAGGCCAAGTGGGCCTCTACCGTTTGGCGGCCGGAGGGGAGGAAGGGGAGGTGTGAGTCAGACCTTGGCCCCCAGCCCTTCAGCATGGACCGCCCTGATAATTGCATTAACAAATGCTGCAATGCTGAGCCAGGTGGGGGCCGGAGGGCCAGGGGCCGGGGCATAGAGCAGCCCCCATTCCCACCAGCTCCAGCAGGCATGAGGAGGGAGACCTCTGGGCACGGCTCATGGCCCAGGGCTGTGGCCTGAGTTTGTCTCGAGCGGCTGCCTCAAAACAGGAGAAGAGTTGCCTGTCCATCCCCACAGTCCTGAGGGCTGTCTGGGAGGAGGCCCTTGGAGCCAGCAGGGCCTCTGGAGGTGAGAGAGGATGGGACAGGGCCCTGGGACAGCCATCATTAGGGACGAGCCTGGGGATGAGTCTTTTCCGGGGAAGAGGTTCCAGGGAAGACCGTCTATGGCTGGCACGGAGCCAGCCACCCCTTCCGCAGCAGCACCAGGCACCAGCTCCACACCAGGCCCTGGGAAAGCCAGGAGGGACGAGCACACCATTCCAAACACTCTCAACTCAGCCAAGGCCAGGGCAGAAGCACGAAGGAGAGTGTGGCCTTGCAGTCAGAAACCCACATTCGAATTCTGACCGTGTGACCTGGGCTCTGCAGGCCTCTGTCCCTATTGGACAGCAAGCCTCTGTTCTCATCTAGAAAGTGACCATGCATTCCCATTTCCTACTTGCCTAGGGTAATAAACAAAGGACACTGTCCTTTTCTTCACGGAGCTTCCAATTTGGCAGAGGGGCCATCACTAAACATGTGAACGGAGAAGTAGACGAACAGAAATTGGGCTGCGAGACAGGGAGGAGACAGTGGAAGGGCTGAGATCCGGAGTAGCAAGGCTGGTGGGGGCAGCTCTAGATGGAGTGGGGAGGGCAGCACCCCCGAGGGGCTTGAAACGGAGACTGGGAGGATGACCAGGGGCAGCCACATGAAGAGATGAAGGGAAACAGTGGCATGTGCACCAGCCTGGAGGCGGCACGCGCCAGGAAGCCAGGCCGGACTCGGGGAGGTCAGGGTGAGTGCCCAGACGGAGCCTGGAAGCAGGGTGTGTCAGGGGCAGCAGGAAGAGGCTGCTGCCATCACCCAGAAGAACCGTAACGGGCCCTGGTTAGAGAGGCGGGGAAGCAGAGAGAAGCAGACGGGCTCACAAGGGATTTAGGAAGTAAAACAAACGAGGCTTGGTGATAAAGTCTGAGTGAGAGGAAGGTGCCCTGATGGCCCCTGTGTGTCTGCTCCAGCCGTCAGGTAGATGGGAGTGCCGGTTAACAGGGTGGGTGAGACCTGGGCCGGGGAGCTGGCTCAGAGGGAGGGAAATCACGAGTTCGTTTTGGACAAGCTGGGATCGGGATGTCTGGGAGGCATCAAGAGCAGATGTTGAGAAGGCAGCAGACGCAGGAGGCAGGAGGTCGGGGGAGAGGTCTGGCTGAGGATATATATAAATCTGGCATCATCAGCCCAGAGACGATGTTTACGCCCGTGAGAATGCAGCAGATCCTGGGGACACAGGAGGGGACCAGGACAGAAGATAACATAATGGGTTGAAGGAAGATGAAAGTGCCATCCCTGGCAGAGGAAACACTGGGCATTATTATTACTATAATTGCATGTTAATTGTCTGGCACAGTGCCTGCTGGTGCTCAATAATGGGTGGCAATTTTATGTTTAGCTTGGCTCCCATGACCCTCCTCCTCTTTGGGGCAGGGGACTTGGAAGGTCTGGGGACAGTCCTGGGGAAGCCCACCACACTGGGCAGAGAAGGAGAAGCCAGAAGCTGAGAAGAGGCAGCTGGGGATGAGGAAGGAAACTACCAGGTCACCTATGCAATCCTTTGCCCGCTTAGTCCTTTAACAAATGTATAGTAAGTGCAGAGGACACACAGGTATGCAGAGAGGGCCAGGACAACAGGACACGGCACACTGGACCTGGCTTTAGGCAGCTCGTGGTCAAGGACATCTCCTGAATACTCAGTTGGGCAAAGAGCCTCACCAGGAAGGTCTCAGGTGCTCCCCATGGTGGGGGCAGAAACGGACAGTGTCTCTTGCTGGGATGGCACCGTCCACATGAGCTGGGTCTCCACTGAGGTCATATAATTACTCCCCATAGCCACCTCCCACTTTCCTCCCTGCCAACTCCTGAGTCCCACAGGATGGTTCCCCAGAGATGAGCCACCCACAGCCTCAAGCCTCTGGCTCCTGGCAGGTGCTAAACAGCCAGTGAAGAACATGAAAATCCCACCCCTGCCCTGACCCTTTTTCCTAAGGTTTGTTAAGAATTTACCATAATAAGGTCCTGGGCTAACTACTTTACGTGTATCACCTCATGTAATCACCTCCTTCTTATAACTACGATAGGTACTATTCTCATTCCCATCTGACATACGGAGAAACTAAGGCTGAAAGCAGTCAATGATTTGCCCGAGATCACCCTGCTAGTAAGTGAAGGAGCAAGGGTTTGAACGCAGGGAGTCTGGCTCCAAAGTTGGGGCTCTTACCCGCCTTGCCACTGGGGGATGGGCTCGTTACAGGATTGGCACAGGTGCGGGTCAGCAAGCTCCCTCAGGGAAGCCAAGGAGGAGCCCAGATCGGGAGGGATGGGGTCCTTGACGGACTGAGATGAGGACAAAAGGAAAGGCTGTTCCAGTGCCCACCATGCATGCCGAGGCTTTGGGCCAAGGAGGCAGGAGCAGATGCCCAGGCCCACTCCAGCGTCTCCAGCCCCAGGATCCTCTGAACACCATGGGGAGCTTCTGGAAGGGCTGACAGAACTTGGGCAGCAGAAAGGGACCTCTCCCACAAGCCTGGGACAAGCCCTCTATTACTCAGTACACACTCACTAAGGCTTTACCTTGTGCCCAGAGTGCTGTGTGCTGGGGGCGATGGGACACGGTCCCTACCCTCGAGATCAAGGCCAAACATGTATAGAGCACATAGAACGTGCCAGGCCTTGAACTAAACATTTGACCTAAGTTGACTCATTTGTTCCTTACAACTCTGGGAGGCAGGAACTAACATTAGTCACAGTTTACAAAAGAGGAAACTGAGACACAGAGAGCTTAAGCAAGCTGCCCATCGTCCCACAGCCCCTAAGCGGTGGAGCTGGCATTTAAACCCAGGCAATCTGCACGGTCTCCTGGATCTGGCATTCCAATACCCACTGAACGTACCACACACCAGGCTGTCTACACACACTTGCTCATTTAGCAGAGAGCACAGAGTTAAGCCTTGCACTCTGAGCCAGGCTACCTGGATTCACATCTGGGCTCTGCTGATTCCCAGCTGCGTGACTGGGACAAACAGCTAACCCCTTCTGCAAGTGGGGAGAAAAATCAAATCTAGTTATAGGGTTGTTGTGAGGATTAAAAATTAATAACATAGAGTGCTTAGAATAGTACCTGACACACAGTAAGAGCTATAGAGTATTATTATCATTAATCCTCAAAAACAACCCTGTATAGATTATCACGTCCATTTCATGGCCGAGGCTCCACAGCTGGAAGAGGACCAGTCACTTGCACCAGAACACAGAGCTAGGATTCAAACGCACATGCTCTTAACCTTGAGCCTCAGTGCTTGGGGTGGGGGTGAGAGAGTGATTCACCTGGTCCCCTCCTCAACTCCAGGGGTTCCCTTCTGCCCTCCCCAGAGCAGTTCCAGCCCCTGTGCATTCGGGCTGAGATAAAATGAGGAGTCTAGAAAGTCTTCAAATCCCGTTCCCCGGTCTGGGTGGGGAGTGGGGTGGGCCAGTCTGGGAAGACTGAACAGTCTTCCAAAAGCAGCAACTATAAACAGGACACCGTCACCCCACACCCTCAGTCTTTCCCCTCAGCTGAGCAGGGCCAGACTGGCCCCAGTCAGCTGCCTCCATGAATATATAAACACATAAATCCTGAGGGAGAGCTGGCAAGGCCACAGAAGGAAAGGCAGATACCAAGACCAGAGGGGAAGACGACGGCTCAGCTCCAGACCCCGCCGAGGTGGAGGGAGGAGATGGGGTTCCAGCACTGGGCACCTGCAGGCACCTCCCTGAGGTCCAGTGACTGGGCAGGGAGGAAGAGGGGCAGGCCAGGGAGACGCACTGTGTGTTACAGCAACCTAGGATTGACTCTGAGAGAGGAGGCGAGAGAGGACAGTGTGGGGGTGGGGGTGCTCAGGACGGTGGTACCTAGCACCAGCCAGCACTCCCTACGAATGGGTGCTGGGTTGGGCCCACAGATATTTGGGAGAGACCAGGGGAGAGACTCCGTCTCCACATGGTTCTGGGACTAGACTTCATTCTTGGCAGTGAAGAGATGTCAGCCTCCATCTCCCGCCGGCCCAGGGAGGCACCCCCACATGTGAAAAGCTGCTGGGACAGAGTCATGAACATTCCCCGGCACTGGCAGTCTCTGTTCCAGCCAGGAGGGCAACTGTGGGGCGGGGAGAGGGAGACGCAAGGCCACTGGGGGAGCGGGAGCCAGCTGACAGGGTGCGGGGCCAGGAGACCCACATTCTACAGAGCTCCGGGCCCAGCGCACAGGGCCAACGCCCCACGGCCCGCGTGGTTCTCATTAGGCTTATTAGCTGCCAAATAGCAACCAGCACACGGCACAGGGACCAGTGGGCAAGCCGATTCCCTCCAGGAGAGCCGCCGGCCTGCGGGCCTGGGTCAGGGTGGGCGACCAGAGGAGCGGCCGGGCGAGAGCGCCAGGCAGAGACATAACGGGGAAGGGTAATTGGCAGCATCCTGGAGCGGGGCCCCAGGGGGCACGAGGGTACCCACACACATGCTTGTACTGTGACAATCGGCAGACTCACCCAACCTCGAGTTTCCAGGGTTGAAACTCCAGTTTGGCAAAGAGTAATTGCTGGAAAATCATAAGCAAGTTAGGAAACTGAGAATTCCCCAGGGTTCCAGGTGGAGCCCATGCCCAGACCCTTCAGGCAGCTGGGGAGAAGCCCGCCCCCCTTGGAGCCACCCTGCTCCAGCTGCAGCTCGAACTCAACAACACTGTCCGTCAGCCAGTGCGGCCTCCCAGCAGAGGCTAAGCTCCGCAGAACATACCAAGCCTCCTCCGCATCTCCAGCTCCAAATCCCTCTCCAGGCCTCAAAGCGTGGTCCCTGGACCAGCAGCATCCGGCATCCCCTGGGAGCTTGTTAGAAACACAAACTCCAGCCCCACCCAAACCTGCTGAATCAGAATCTGCTAAGATCCCTGGAGGATTTGAAAGAACATTCAAATTTGAGGAGAGCCCCCAAGGCAGATCTTCCCATGACTGACCCCCAAACTCCGCTCAGTGATTTTTGGCCACAGCTAGAATCACCTAGGGTGCTTTAAAAAAAAAAAATACCAGTGCCAGGGTCCTGCCCCCAGAGCTTCAGCTTAGCATAGAGCCACCTGGCCACCCACATCCCAGGCCTCTCTACCCAGAGGAGTTGCTCAGAGCTGATTTTGAGTCTCAGCCTCTCCTCTGAAGAGCTGTGTGACCTGAGCAAGTCACCACATCTCCAAGGCACACTTTCTTCATCTTTAAAACTATGAGAGGAAAGCAGTCCTTCCCCAGCCCTGCCCCCAGCCATAAAGGGCCTGTCCTCTGAGAGCCCCGACTCCTAGGTTCCCCAGAAAGGAAAGGGTGTTCCGGCAGAAGATCTGCCTAGTTGTTGTTGAGTTTTGGATTTTGGTTTCTTTATCTGGGGGTTCTGCCTGAGCTGCACCTTCGGCCTGGCAGAGGGTCAGGGCCATGAGGCCTGAGCTTGGGGAGCCAGCATCTCCGTCTCCAGGGGAACGGGGGCATCCCATCACAGCCCCAACCTGGGGGTGTCAGGAGAGCCAGACGAGGGCATCCACCATGCTGGGAACACCACGAGCTTTGTCATACGCCTGGACCGCTAGCCGTGAAACCCTGTCGCTGAGAAGGGCCTGGTCCTGGAGGAAGGAGGGGGAGCTGGCAAGACTGAGGCTTTGTGGCCGGCTGGGGTCCGGCAGAGGCAGTGGCAGCTACAGGAGCGACAGCTGGGCAGAGTTCCTACAGAGCTGATGTGGACCCCAGGGGGCCCTGGGGTGTGAAGGAGGAAGATCCAAGGGGTTTCCTCCGACCCCCAAATCCGCTATTGCCCATGGGGATTTCACACTCTGGAATGCCTGCCTCAGTTGGTATTGGGAGGAATAAAGCCCCAGAGGTCAGAGCCTGGAGTTCTGGAATCAGACTGCCCCAGCTCCAGCACTTGCAGCAGTGTAGCCTGGAGTTTCCTCCTCTGCAAGCAGGGATGATAAGCAAATATCCGCGACTACTGAGAGGTCTGACATAATGTATGTCAAGAGCTTAGCATGGTGTTGGGCCACAGGGAAGAGTCGTCAGTTAGTTGTTAGCTAGCAGTAGTGTTAGTAGTATACCGTCATCTCCAGCTCACAGACGTAGAAAGTGAGGCCCAGAAAGGTAAGGTAAGATACTGGGTAGGAGAGAATAGATATTAAGAAGAGGGGCCCTGGAGTCAGGTTATCTGGGTTCAAATGTCAGCTCTGCATTTCCCGGCCATGTGAACTTGGGCAAGTTACCTGTCTGTACCTCAGTTTCCTCATCCACGAAATGGACAGAGGATAAAGTGCACCTTGCACAAAGTGAGTGCTAAATAGGTACTGGCTCTTGTCCAGAGTATTGTTGTTACTGTCTCTGACACCGTCAGTAGAAGGCTCTGGCAAGGAGGCTCCGACTCTTCCCATTTCACTCCTTGGTTTCCACGTGACTGAGATGACTGCTCTCTCTTTTCTCTCATTTGAGGCAGCCTACCAGGCTTCAGAGCAGCCCAAGGGAAGACTGCTACAGACTGGGGGTCAGCGCCTCATCTGACCGTCCCAGTGGAGTACCCAACAGAGGCCAGGACATTTGGGCCAGGGGCCAGGGCAGAGGTGGGTTCATGTTGCACACTCTGTGAATGGTGCCCCTGGAAATGTGTGGTGTGGAGGCTCTGGGCCAGGTGTGTTCTGCAAACCACAAGGATGTGTGGGCACCTGAGACTCTGCAGACAGGTTGAGTCGGCACCAACACAGTGGGGAAGCAGGAGGGAACGCAGGGAGCTGCAAAAACACGAGCAGGAGGTGGGGGGCTCAGTGGCTCATGCCTGTAATCCTAGCACTCTGGGAGGCTGAGGCGGGAGGATCGCTTGAGCTCAGGAGTTCGAGACCAGCCTGAGCGAGTGAGAGCCCGTCTCTAGTAAAAATAGTAAAAATTAGCCAGGTGTGATGGCGCATGCCTGTAGTACCAGCTACTTGGGAGACTGAGGCAGGAGGATCACTTGAGCCCAGGAGTTTGAGGTTGCTGTGAGCTAGGCTGATGCCACGGCACTCTAGCCCAGGTGACAGAGTAAGACTCTGTCTCAAAAAAATACAAACGGAAAACCACACATGAGCAGGGATGTGATTGTTTCTAGCTGGAGGCATTCCTCCCTTCCGCTGCACATCACGTCCACTCCAGGGGAAAGCTGCATCCTCAGGAGACAGATAGGTGAGGACGCTTCTGCTCCAGGTTCTGGAGTCCCTGAACCTGGCCCGCCTCGTGGCGCGTGGGAAGCACTCACGTTTGATACAGTGGTTGGTGCTGTTTGCTGTCGTCCATCCCGGGCAGCACTGTCCCCCGCAGACGTTCCTCCTGTGGGGTCAGCACAAGGATGCTCAGAGCTGGGACTATTCACAGGGCCCCACTGATGGTCCCACCCTCTACAAGCAGGACCTGGGGGAACACTGTGGGGCTGGAAGACTGGCCCCATTCTCTCCAGGGAGGTCACATGGGATCATGCAGGGCCACTAGGGGACAGGCACTTTGGAATCACGCAAATCTAAGATTGAATCCTGACTCTGCCATTCTCTGCATGCCCTTGGGAAATGTCACTCTCTCTCCACCTGTACAATGGAGATAATAATACCTGCCTAACTGGGTTGTTGTGATGATTAAAAGAGATAGGGATGTTTAGCCCCTGACCCAAAGAAGGCAGTCCTCTGGGGCAACAATGGCTGTGATCATAAAGATGGTAAGCCAGTTTGGAGAGGTTCAGGAAGCACCAACCGGTTTCACCCAGCTCTGCCTCTTGACCTCAAGACCCAAATGCCTAGACCAGGGCGACTCCCTGGATGGGCTCCTCCTGGAGACCAGTGAGGACTGTCTCCTTGGCCCAGGCTGGGCCCTGCTCTGGCTCCAGGGACCTATCACTATCATCAGAAATTGTCCACTGAGCACTCACTGAAACTGGGCTGGGGGTGGACGGTGGGGAGGGAAGACACAGAGGCCAGAGAGGAAAAGGACAGAGCAGGGCGGCCATTCCTGTGATCTCTGTGGCCAGCACGGCGACATCTGGTCCCACTTAGGAGTTTGTTTGACATTTGAGTGGACCCCAAAGCTTGTGTGGTTTTTGGAGCCTTACAAAGAATTCAAAATAAATTCCTGCAGCTTGAAAAAGCTGAGACCCATTCCTGGCCCTTTGGCCCAAAGTTGTGGGGAGCTGCCTCCCTCCCAGGGAGTTTCCAGATTGTCCTGCTGGACAAGAGCTGTGCCACTTGGGCCACCTTGAAGCCTCTCTGGGCCACCACCTTTAGCAGCTTCCCAGCTCCATGAAGGCCTCCTCCCACCAGGGCCCATGTCCCCGGGGACCAGGGGAGGGTTTCTGAGTGTGTGCCCTGGTGAAAGGGTAAAACTACCCCCCATGTATAAGTCACTACCCCTTGTGGTGGTGACAAGGCCTCTTAGTGGGGCTGGGAGGTTTTTAAGAGGAAACAGACTGCATGCCCTGGGAGTCTTCTAAGAACTAGGGCCTGTGGGAACCCAGAGAGCATGGACTGAGGGGCCCGCCCGGCGGGGAGGTCATGGCATGGAGCCCAGCCCAGGGAGGCCCCCCGAGCCAGCTGTCACCCCAGCTGCCCTCAGGGTGGCTTTGCAGCTGACTGTAGAAGGGCGGCGGCGGGGCCTGCCTTGCCTATCCATAGTGGAGCCAGAGGGATGTCGGGGCCACAAAACTGGCCAGAATCAAAGGCTGCCAGGCAGAGGCGCCAGGCTGAGGCTGGGAGGGCACACAAGAGCGGTGCAGGTGCCCAGTGAAATCATCTGAGGGTCCTTTCTAGTCCAATATTAAAGTCTTGGGTACAGGCCCAGAGAGGTGACTAGTGGGGAATTGTCCCTTCAGTGGGCTCTGGCTAGCAGAGAGAAAAATTGAGCCTGAATATCTAGGCCATATGATTCGATGGCTCTGACTCCCTGGAAGGTACCACTCAGAGATCACATGAGCCCGATCTTCCAGGTGACACTACTCAGCAATATCCAGCATCACTGTTGGAGACACATCTGGCTCAGAGCCTGGGACAGCTGCTGTTACAACTGGGATAAATCTGATCATACTGGTCCTTTGTTTAAAAAAATCTCTGACAGCTCCTCGTTGGCATCTACAAAGCCACCCGGCCCCCACCTGCCTGTGCAGTCTAATTGTCCCATCACCCACCCTCACCTCCATAACCATCCACAACCAAAGCTGTGCTCCTCCAAGCATGCGCGGTTTGCTGTCCCCCAAGTGCACCAGGTCACACTTTGGTGCCTTTGCTTATGCTGCTGTCTGTGTCTAGAATCCTTCCCTCTCGTTTGTCAATGGAAATCCTTTGCATACTCCAAGACTTCCAGATCAAACGTTACCTCCTTTGTACAAGACCTCCCCTGACATCTACCCAGCCGTCCCTATTCTCCACCTGCTGCAATCATTTAGTTCTGGTTGTCTCAGGTTGTTAGTTGTGTCTCAGTCTTGGGTACTTGAGGGTTCTTCCTTATTTCTCTTTGTGCCTCCAGAGTCTAACACAGCGCCTGACGCATGGCATACATTTAATACTTCTTTGTGTCGCTTAATCCAGTGTTTCCCAAAGAGTGGGATGACCAACACTGAAGGTAGGAAAGAGGACTTTAGGTTTACATGATCCCAGCATTCAACAATCTGAGCCACATGGTGAAGAAGTGATTCCCTTTTCTGTGACCTTTCTAACCTGATGCAGTCAGTGAAAAAGTCTGTCTGATGCCGGGCCCTCATGCCAGGTCCTGCCCCAACCCTTGCTAGTCCCCCATTGTGACAGAGATAACATGCCACACAACTCAGCTTGCTGAGGTAAGGAGTGGTGTCTAACTAGAACTTAAGAACATTTTGTTTTCATTTAAATTTTCCTACAGTTACCTTCTCTTTATGACAAGTGGTACTACTTCTAACTTATGATAATGATACAACATTTCCTTTTAGTTAAGAATTTATTTATGGAAAAAAGTGAGTCAAGCACTGTTTGTAATAGCAAAAAAATGAAATTCATCTAAATATCCAAAAACAGGAGGATGGATAAATAAACTGTGGTATATTCAGACAAAGGAATAATATACAACGGTTAAAATGAATAAACTTGAGCTAATTATATTAACATGGTAAATCTCAAAAATCTAATGAGAAGGAAAAACAAATTGTACAAGATAATACAATATGGTATCACTCATCTAAGTTTAAAATACACAAAAGCAACACTGGGCACAGAGGCTCATGCCTATAATCCCAGCACTTTGGGAGGCCATGGTGGGAGGATTGCTTGAGGCCAAGAGTTCACGACCAGCCTGGGCTACAGAGTGAGACACTGTCTCTAAAAAAAAAAATTTTTTTTTAATTAGCTGGGCGTGGTGATGTGTGCCTGTAGTCCCAGCTACTCAGGAGGATCGCTTGAGTCCAGGAGTTGGAGGCTGCAGTGAGCTATGATGATGCCACTGCACTCTAGACAAGGCGACAGAGTGAGACCCTGTCTTAAAAAAAACCAAAAAACCGCAAAAACGATTTTGTGTATTTTATAGTGTGCAAGCCTGCATTGGAATTAATTAAATTCAGGGTGGTGGTTAACTCTGGGGAGAGAAGGAAGCAAATTTATAGAGGAAATTTCAGCTAAAATATTAGAAGCAAAATATGCCAAAATATTAAGGTTTGATACAGCTGGATTGTAAGTTATATTATGTCTAATACTTCTTTGTATGTTTGTAAAACTTCATAATATACTTTAAAACAGATTTTAAAAAATCCTGTTAGAAATTTTAACAGAATATAAACTTAAAGAAAAATAACAGAACGAGAGGGGAAAGGTAGATGAAAATGTTATGAAGATGGTATGCCATAAGGCTGGTTCAAGAAACACTGAAGATTGGGAAGCGATGACTTAATAAGTCCCCTGTACACTGTAAATTTCATTAGTGCAGGAACTATGTCTGTTCTGGTCTGCCATATACCAGACACCTAGCACCACGCCTGGCACATACTTAATAAGTCTTCATCATGTGCAATAAATCCCCACTACACTGAAAGTTCCATGAGGACAGAGGCTGTCTTTCTTGGCCACTGCCGTATCCCCAGGGTACAGCATAGTCCCTGGGCATAGGAGGCCTTCCAAAATATTTGTTGAATGAAGAATTCCCATTAGTAGTGATGCAGTTCCAAGATTCACCAGCAGGTGGCACTTGGTCCTTGGCTCTGAGCAGCTCACAAGGCAATGGCCAAGAGTGGTCAGCCTAGCCAGAAGCCATCAGCCAGAACAGGCCCGGGTGGAGAAAGCCAATGAATAAGACTATCACCCAGCCCCTCCCCAACTGACATGGAGTGGCTGACTGCAGTGCCAGGGGAACTCACTCCGTATCAAAGCTGCATAAGACAATCTGGGGAAGGAGTCCAACCCAGCGTGTCATGTGATGTGTGCACCTGTGTACAGCAGGTAGCACTCAGCCCATGCCCTCACGCACCTGTGCACATCTACCAGCCTTGCTGTGATGACAGTCTGCTTTGCTCATCACCACCTCATTTCATGACTTCTAATAGTACAACCTCCAACCCCCCGCTCCACTTCCCCACCTTCCCTTCCCCCACTTGTACCTGAATGTCTACAGTACAAGCTCCTCCATGACCCAGCCCAACCTATGTCTCCAGCCTCAGCCCCACGGCTACCCTACACCAGAGCTGCAGTCCTAACCATGGGACAGTGCCAACAGTGGAAAGTCCTTGTCCTTGGGCGATGCTACAGCTGCAAGCCACCCTGATCTCAGGGCCCCTTTCCTGCCACTTCTCCTCTGCTTCCTCACATACTGCCCACTGAGCCTCAGGGCCCCCCCAGGTCACGGGCCCCCCCTTTCCTCCGAGCTCCTCAGCCCAACTGCCACACTCCTTTGCACTGAACACGAAATTTCCAGTACTAGAAAGCACGTTTACCAGTACATATCTGTTCATTTCTTCAACTTGATTTTAAGTAACGGCGTTGTTCTCCCAGCAGGAACAATGCCTGGGGCCCTGGGCCCTCATGCCCTCTCCCCCATGCTCTGCACACACGCTCCGAGGAAGCGTGCGTTCACTTGCACAGGCAGGACAGGAAACAGCCGACACACAGCAGGTGCTCCACTAATGCTCGTTGAATGATCCTATGCATAAGCGACTTGGCAGTGCATGGGTCTACGTTCTGCCTGCTTGAAGCGGGACCTTCCACAAGCAGCAGGGAGTTCATTCACTACTTTGACAGATACCTAGCAAACACCAACTGTGGCCAGACACTGTTTTAGGCACTGGTAACACAGAAATGAACAAAACAAAGTCCCTGCTTTCACAGAACTTGCACGAGTGTGGGAGGCCAGACCACAAACACATACACAGAATAGAATATGTCAGATGGAATCAGTGCTACGAAGAAAAACAAAAGCAGGTGAAGGGAGAGAGAGGATGGAGCGGGGCCTCTCCGAGCAGAGCTCTGAATCAGGCAGAGAGTGGACCCTGCTGAAATAAGGGAGAAGAGTGCCCCAGACAAGGGAGACTGTGAGTGCAAAGGCCATGAGGCAGAAGGTCCTCAGGAGCAGACCTGGGGGTAGGAGTGTCCTTCATGCTGTTTCCCCGGACTAAACCCAACTGGGAAATCCGGCCCAGGCCAAGAAAAGCTGCCACACAGTCCTCCCCAGACCTCGCGATGGTGCCCCCACACAGCCTCGCACCTTCCAGGGCTCCTGTGCCCTCCATTCCAGAGACACCTGTCATACCCAGGCAAGGCGGAGTGCCCCGCAGCCATGAAGATCCCGGCCGGGGGCCAGCGGTTGCTGGGGAGTGGGGCTCTTCTCACGCTGCGTCTGCGCCCCCGGTTGGCAGGGGGTGGTGCTCAAGCGGGGCAAAAAATCGCAGGGTTGAGAGGTTTTGCCCTGCAAAGTGCACAAGTCGCACTGACACCTAGAAGCACCGGTGCACGCAGATCTAATTCTCCACGTGCCCACTGTGGGGTAGACGCATCCGGGGCAGGCTTTGTGCCCAAAGTGCCCCACGCCCACGTCCAGCCCTCCCCGTGCCCAGGCCGACCTGTGCCCCAACCTATACACTTGTCCTGGTTCTCCCGCTTCGCTGCCAGCCCCCTTCACGGAGACACATCTGCCTTCGCGCCCTGGAGCCCCTGACATCCTGCGCCTACCGGTAAGGCTGAATCTCCCTCGGGCCTCAAGCGTCTAAAGCGCCCACCCTTGCTAGCTCTCGCTGCCTCTGGGATGCCGGCAGCGCGGCAGGCGTCTGCGAAAGCTGGTTAGCTGAGGGCAGCAGGAGCGCGGGCGAAGGCGCCTCGCGAAAGGATTTAACGTCTGGGCTCGGGCGACCTGGTAAGAAAGGGTGAGGATGTTTTTGATCTTTGCCTTCAACTCTTCAAAAGAGGGTCACATCTCCAAGCACTGACTTCCGAACCCAGGGACATGTTTCCCCACAGTACTGAGGACAGAAGGACGAGGGCACGAGTCTGCCGCCCTCTCCCCTCGCCTGCACACCCCTGCACGAATGAGCAGAAAGAGCGCACCGGAGCCCCGGCCCTCGCTCCCCCCTGCACCTCCCATGCTTCCCTCTCCCGTGCTCACCCCGTGAGCCGCCCTCGCGGCGGGGTTGGGGACGCAGCCCCGGACCGCTGTGGGGTCCCAAGGCGCGAAAGAGCTGGCGCGGCCCGGGCCCGGGGTACGGGCTGCTGCTGGCCCAGGGGGGTGCTTCTCCGGGTCTGCGCAGGTGGCTGGACTCGCCGCGACTGCTGCGCGCGGGGCGGTCTCCTGGCCTCCGCCTCAGCGGGCCTCCTGGGGCTCCCCCAGCCCAGCTGGGCCCGCTCCGCGGGCGGCAAGCCCAGGACGGGTGCGTCCTGCTCTCGGAACAGACTGTACACCTTGGCTGCAGCCGCTGCGGGGTAGCCGCCCCCAGGGCGCCGCAGCCGATTCGTGTTTCCGCCAGCCGGCTCGTATCTCCCCAAGTGGTCCCTTTGGGCATGACCCATGCCCACGAAGAGAGCCAGGGTGAGCGGCAGGAAGCCCCTCCAGGAGTCCCACAGGGCGCGCCCCGGGCAGCGGGCTTTGGTCCGTGGCCTCATGGCGCCAGGGGTGGCTGCAGAGCGGTGCGCGCGGGGGACCGCGCGGAGGTTTGTCGTCGTGTGCGGGACCGCCCGCGGACTGCTCTCCCGACCCCGCCTGGCGGCCCGCTTCTCCTCGTCTACGGGGGCCCCCGAAGCAGCCCGCTGGGCCCGGCTCTCCCCGGAGCGACGGCTGGGCGACGAGAGCGGCCGGGGCTGCGCGCCCTGAGCCTCGAGTCCGCGCTCCGACTCCCGCTGAGCGCGCACGGCCACCGCACCTTCGCGCCTCCTCCCCGTCACTGCAGCCGTCTGAAGGGGAACCGGAGGGTTTTATTTTTGGAAACCTCCCCCTGCTTTTTGGTCTCTTTTATCCACACCATGCCCCCTCCTCGGAGGGACAGCTCAGCCCCCTCGTTACGGGAGAGGGAGAGAGGAATTCCAGCAACACCCACTTTGGCACCGGGAAGCGAGCGGGCGGCGAGGGGGATTAACCCGTGAGGAGCTGGGGGCGGCGCAGGGCTGACCCCGGGGTTGGTAGGGCAGATGACTCCTGCTGGGACAGGGGCACCTGAGTCACCTTTCTCCTGCCCTGGGCAAGCTCCAGCTGCTGACCTGCCCCAAATTTGTCTCCCGCCCCTCACCTTAGGGGCAAACTCCTGGTCGGATGACCAAGGCTGCAGCCTCGCAGGTCTGAAGGAGGCCGGGAGAGGTACGGAGACCCGCGTGGCAGGGACAGGGCCCGGAGCGCCGGCACCTGGCCGCTTCTCTTGCCGCCCCGGCCGCTGGGGGCGTCCGCCTCGGAGACCGGCTGGCGCCGGGGCAGCGGGGGAGCGCACCTCCCTGGGCCGCGGCGGGCGCGCCCCCTGGTGGAGCTGGCCGCGCCCTTGGCAATCCGCAGACGCAGGGACGTGCCGCTGCCAGCCGCCGCTCCTTGATCTCAATCCCCTTCCTGTGGCGTCAGGGACCAGCCTGGGCCTGGGCGGTGATGGCGGCTGTTAGAAGAGGGGTCCTCTTTTTCAGAGTCACAGACATGGAGCCTCTTGAGTTAGGTCCCTCAAGGAGCCATCGTGTGTCAAAGAGGGGGATGAAATCCAGGCCTCCTGCCTCTGGCTCAGTCCACTCCCTGGACTCCCGCCCCGGCCCCTCACACCCTCAGTAATTTCCCCAGGGGATTCGATGAGCCTCTGATTGATCCAGCGTGTGTGCTCGAATTTTATTGTGTTGGCAGCGATGGGGGTAGGAGTGCGAGAATGCCGATTGCCACCCATCCGAGCGTCCCCAATAACCAGCTCATCATTCTCACCCATGTCCCCTACTGAGATCCTAAAGGCCTGGACAAAGAGGCTGCCCTTGGGGTATTTGTAAAGCTGACTGTTTCCTAGAGAGACAGAGTGAAGGAGCGGGCACCGGTTTACACCCTCCCACACCACACAGAAGACGGGCACAGGTAATGCCTAATGTTGGAATAAAGCCTCAACTCCTGCCCTTGGCCTGCGAGGCCCTAGTGACTGGCCCCTTCTCTGATCTCATCTTCCTCTCTTTCCCTTACTCCTCACTCTACAGCCCCATAGGCCGCCTCTCTGCTCCTTGAACAGCTGAGTTAATGCCCACTTCCCTCCACCGGATCCTCTCCAAGGTGTTTACAGGACTGGCTCCTCGTCCCTTCACCTCTCACTTGAAATATCGCCTCCTGGAGCCGCATTCCCTGACTCCCCAGTCTAGAGCAGAAAGTCACGCTCTCTAACACATCGCCCTGTTTGATCTTCATTGCTCTAATGACCAGCTGAAATTGTCTCATCATTTATTTTTTACTTGTGTAACTGATTTTTTTAAATGGGCTGAACCTGAAGAGGGACAATCAGGAAACTACTCCACTGCCGCCTTCGACCGTATTATGGTGAATTTCCCTTCCCCACCCTGATGACATCTCGGGCAGAGTCCTTGGCTTGCTCATCCCAACTGGACATAGAACAGCTTTATTTCTATAATTAAGACCAATTTTCAGGCAATTTTCAGAAAATCTGTTCCTGTTCAAATCAAAACCTCATCCAATTTAATACTCCTTCTCTTCCCTCACAGGCCTGTCCCTTAGTCAGAGATCCCATAGTGCTGGAAGTGGCGCGTGGTCTTTTTTTCTGACCTTCCTTTACTGTTGTGGCTCCTCTGTGTCAAGGTTGGGGGAGAGGTGTTAGTGGAAAAGTAGCGAAGTCTTATGTGACAGGTGCCCTGGGTTGGCAGGTGCCAAGCACTAATTCTTTTCATGGGAACATTTGCGGGTTCTTGGCCGGGGGGTGGGGGTGGCGGGGGAGGTCTCTGCAGGACCTCCACCTGCATTGCCATAGCAAAGCACTCTCTGGCCAACCTCTTGCAGGCCCCTGGAGGCCCTGGCTCCCCAGGGACTTTCCTGTCCACATCGGGCACAGGCAAAGCACTGGTGTGTTGGCTACTACTTCTCACCCTGCCACACAGTCCATTGTAGCCAGCCTCCACAGTCAGAATTCTCCAGATAGGAAGCGCACATAAGTTTCTTCATTTATGTACATCTTCAATTCCTAAAGACGTATGTTGAGTTCTCCCAAGAACTTTCTTGCTGTACTTTGGTGCACTGGGGTGCCTGCAACTTCCGGCAACTTAGCCGGTATCAGTGCAAGGACAGCTGTGGGGACCTAGTTTCCTCTTTTTGCAGATGGCTGGTTCTCCCAGAGCTCCCTCCACTTGGTTTGCATTGCGGGGGATACCCTTAGGGGAAATCTCAGACCTGCCTGCTAGTGCAACAGTTCTCTACCTCTCTACCTCAGTGACTTTCTTCAGTCCCTTTCATTTATGGCTTGGAACCGAGGGATGTGGTTTGATTGTTGATGAACCTGTTCTGCCTTTAGTAGGGTGCCTGGTACCTCTCTTTAGAATGTGAGAATATTTAGCCCTTATTGTTCTAGCCTTGTGGCTTCTGCAGACATTCTAAGAGCACAGAAAAAGTCTCGTTCAACAACCTGTAACATCATTTATTGTCTGACTTGCCAAGCCACAATGATAGCTCTAAAGGAATAAATATCTTGTCTGCCTTGCTCAGCACTGCTCCCCCAAAACCTAGAACAGTGCTTGACTGTGCTTGCTTACAGACAGCCAAGAACTACATGTGAAATGAATGAATGACAGAAAAATCCCATCAAGAAAGGAGGACTGATATCATCAGACCATTTTAAGAGAGAAAAACTGAGTTCTGGGTGGTAGCTGCTGATCCAAGTTCATGTGCTTGCTGTCTTTAGGGCTGGCCCTAAAGATCCCCAGATCTACCCCTTGCATGTGGGGACGAATGCCCCCTCAATTCCCAGAGTGCTCGGTTCTCTCCCTGGAACACTGCTCGTGCACAGCCGTGGAAGCCCCAGCTTCACGCTCACCTTTCCCTGCCCAGATATCCGCCCAACTCTGTAGTTCCGGCCTCCCTTCCTCTCCCTGCAACCTGCCCAGTTCCTGCGGGAGCTCTGCTCTGCATCCCTCAAGGCTCACCTCAGATCCCCATAGGCCTCCCAAGGCCAGAAACCTTGGCGAACTCTTCGTCCCTGAGCTATTTTTTCCTCGTGTGTGTCCAAGTCATTATTACTGCTCCGTCTCCTCCGTCTGCATTTCTGGAAGTCTGCCGCCCATTCATCCCTCACCCTCTGCCTCCGCCAAAACCCTCACGCAGACACGCTTCCCTCACCACCAGGGGCCCCTCCCACTCCTTGGTGAGTACAAGTGGTCCTTGGACATTTGCACCGTGCTCTCCTAGGGGCCCACGGCCCAGCTCATCCACTCCCAGCCTGGCGCTATCCTCCTGTCCTGCCTCCCACTTACTGCCCATCGCTCCCTTGCCCCCTCACTGTTGGAACCTGTTGATGCAGCTCTTCAGGATCTCCAATCCCATAAATACTTGGGTTTTGTTTGTTTTTTTTTAAGCTGCCAAAATTTATAGAGCCTACTATAGTCCAAGCACCATGCTAAGCACGCTACATAAATTGGCTCATTTAACCATCTCAAGGAGGCACTATGATTTTCACATAGACAAAGGGGGAAACTGAGGTTGGGAATGGCTACTGGCTTGCCCAAGGTGACACAGCTGATAAGTAGCAGATGCAGGATTCAAGCTAGGGTCATTTTCCACCTGAGCCCAAGCCTTTAAGGCTGTGCCATCGTGCCTCAATCCTGGGCTTGTGAGCCAGCAGCCCTCATCACAATTGGAGTGGACCACCACCTACTCACACCACTGTCACCCCCAAAGTACCACCAGTGCGTGTTCCCAAATGCCCTCTTCCCTGCCTGCTAGCCCACAGTTCAATTCCCTGGAGATGTGGGGTTATCAGAACTTTCTGCTCCCCTCAACCCTCTGTGCCCAGTAAAAGAAGGGTGGCTAACCGTTTCTGGCATGGCCCTGACTCACCATGCGTCACTGTCCCACCCCCGATCCCAGCTTCCTCCCTCATGAGAATACTGCTAAGCCTACTCACCCATCTCTTGGGTCTGGGGAGGAAAATCATTTCTGGAAAGACCTGTAGAGAGTCCAAAGCGTTGATAAAGAGATGCCGGCAGAGAAAGGTTTGCCCAGACACACGCACCACGAGAGGGGACCGCTGTCTGCTGGACACCCAGGGCAACCTAATTGCTTTTCCATGTCTTGCTGGAATAATGCTGGCAGCCAGAGAGCTACCAGAACCTGAACTAATTTGGTAAATAAAGACCAAAAACAAGGACTGCATTTCTGCTCCTTTTGCTGAGACCCAGGCTCCTGACAGAATTCCAGGAATTTTTCTTCCTTGGAAGTGACTGGACCTCCAGCCCTGAATTCTTCTCTCCAGGAGAGCTTGCCCCCTGCTCAGAACAAATAACACACTTCCTGGTTAATCAGAGGGCAAAACCACCGAAGGAAGGTTGATTGGGCCCCCAGCTTTCCAGATGGGACCAGCTCATGGGCTTGGATGTTCTTCTCCAGACACTGGGCAGCTGGGTCCCCTTTACTGTGCAGCCTCAGCCTCCAGTTTGGAAGGTGGAGGCTGTCCAGAGAGGCCCCAGGTCCATCCTGCGTGAGGGCTTTAAGGCCTGCAAAGGCTGCCAGGACCACTCCACCTCAGATACCATGGCCTGGCATCCCCCCCTCCGAACTCAAAACCACCCTGCCCTGGTCTCCTAGTGCCTGTCTCCTCTGGGACCATGACATGCTGGCTGGGTGGTGGCAGCCATAGTATGGATGTCCATGCAGAGGTCAGGCAAGCTGGCCTGCATTGCAGAGTGTTCTGGAAAGGGCCCTCCCACACCCCTGTGGCGGATGTTTCTGTCTTCTGTGGATGGAGCTTCGCTTGGCTTCTATTTTCTCATCTGAGATAATGACGTTTTTCACGCCACTCCCTCTGTCGGGCAAATGAGAAAACCAGCCCTATTTACCCTGTCATGGGAGGGCTCAATGGCTGCTACTCCATTCACCAGCTGGTGTTTCTTGAGCACTTAAAATGCGCCAGGCACTATGCTAAGTTATTTGACAGTCGCTTTCTCATTTAATCCTCACAATAATCTGACGAAGGAAGTACTATTATTTCACCATATAGCAGATGAGGAAATGAAGGCTCAAGGAGATAAAATGACTTACTCACAGTCAAAAGCTAGTCAGTGGCTACACTGGGATTCGCTCCTGGTTTGTCCCAGACACTAAAGCAATGCTACCTTCCAGGGAAGGGGAGACCACCTTGAGCCAGACACATTCACAGCTGTCTATGCTGTGGCAGGGGGCGCTGATGGCCACACGGAGTTGCTATCATGTGTTCACCTCCCAACCCCCACCAAGAATACTGTCCCCCTGCAGGCCTGTTTACCAGCCTGGCCCACTTTGGGTCAGGGATGGAAAAAAGCCATCATGGTGAGTTTCAGTGAATCCGATTCCCACTCACCAAGGAGAAGGTGGTTTGCAATTGCTATCAAGTAGTTTGCAATTGCTGAATAAGGCTCATCTCAACCTGCAGCTTTTCTCTTTGGAGAGGAGAAGTGACATAAATAGACTGTCTGCGCAGCCCTGTGTGGTAGTTGTCGTAATTCCCATTTCACAAACCCAGAGGGGTGAAGTCCCTTGTTCGAGGTCACACAGCTAGGAGTCAAGCCAGGATTCAACTAAAACGTCTGAACAACTCCAAAGTCCGTGCTGTTTTCACTGCAACACACTGCACTCGCTCCAGGATGACCTGCAATGATTTGAAATGGGCAGCTCTTCAAAATCCTTGGTTTTGCTCCATGTCCCTTCATTTCCAGTCTCTGGTAAAGGGGGGGATGATCTGAAAGCTCTGTGCATTTCACTATAAGCTCAGATGTCATTTCTGATTTACCTGCATAAATCCCTCCAGTCTCTGGCTGGGGGTTGGGGGCTGCGGGGAGGATCTTCTAGAACTCTGGGGCTGAAGCATAACTTCTCCTCAAGCAGACTCTCCGAAGACCTGAGCAGGACAATAATGTGAGCAGCTGGAAGACCTCCTTTAATTCCTCCCAGTAAGACCACAGGGACTTTGTGAGCTCTAACGGGGAGGGGTTGCATACTGGATTATCCTTTTGGCATCCCCAGGGAGAAAGCCCTGTGGGCTGGGGTATTGTACAGGTCCATCCAGGATTCCAGAATGGCTGTGCATGAACTTGAGGACAAGGAAGAGACTTCTCTTGGCTGTCACTGGGGTCTCCCAGCCTTTCCCCACCTTGGCTTCCTGCCAGGACACAGCGACATTCCTTATACCCTGAGGGATGAGGGGTGTGGGGGCAGAGAAGAAAGGCTACTATAGGGTCCTTCCTAGAATAGACTCCCCCAGGGAGGCTGCAAGCAACCTCCCTCCCACTCCTCATCATTAAGGCAAATAAAAGGATGCCATCTGCCATCATCTCCTGACTCCATTTTGCCTGGATCATACGTCAAGCATGGGGACACTCAGTGAGGTTTGCCCTGTTATCCCCAGTACTTTCTCTGGGGCCCCAATCCCTTAGGAACAGACCCAGAGCCTAAAAATTCCCAGGAAAGGGCACAGACACCAGGCTGAGGAGCGGGGGAGGGATGAGGTGCAGCCAGATCCCCGTGGGCCCCAGCCGGTCTGCATGACTCATTTCTTGTTGCCGTCCACTCTGGTCTCAGTGCCTTGGCCCAGGGGCCCCCGGGAGGTTGTAACACAGGCTGGCCCCTCGCCCATCGGGGCTCAGCAGACAAAAATTAAAGATCTCACTCCTCAGGAACTCACGCAGACAGCAGAGGCATGCTCTGCACTCTGCCTCACCAGACCAGACCTCAGGCCAGAGGAGGCTGATGGCCAAGGGAGGAAGGAAAGGCGTCTCCAGCATCCCCACCCCCTTCACCCTCCACATCCAGTCGTGAAGTCTGGGCCACTGCCCACTCTCTTCTCACCGCCCCGCTGGTCCTCCATCTGAAGGCGGTGGTGCCACTGGTATCTCCACAGCTCTGCTCCATTCCTCCCCACCTCTATCCAAAGATAACAGTGAAGGTGGAACAGTCTGTGCCTTCCAGGAGAACAGATTTGTAATCAATCAGCCATACATTTTCTGGCAGCACAGTTCTTATCAGGTCCCTCACCTGCTCAACAACCTTCAATGGCTCCCTACTACTTTGCAAATCAAGCCCAAACTTCTTACTGGGCTTGGCACACAAGCTTGTCTCAAAGCCCTCCCCACCATGTATGCTGATACTCAGCAGAGTCGCACTCACTCAGAAATCCTCCCAGGTTCCTCTCCCCCATTCCCTCACCCACATGCCTTGGCTCACGCCATTCCCTTTACTTGGAATGTTCTTCATCCCCCAACACCTGTTTTTTAACTCTCATCTCAAAGGCCACCTCCTCCAAGAAGACTTCCCAGACACCTCCTTCCATCTGGAGAGCTCACTGCCTCCACTGAACCCCTGTAGCTCTCAGTGTACCTCACTCTGCCTTGCATGACTAGTCCACAGCTGTTGGGGCCTGGAGTAGTGGGAAGAACATGGGGCTTTGTAGTTCTAACCTCAGCACTATCATTTACCAGCTGTGTAGCTTGGGCTAAGTGAGTCTTTGAGCCAGTTTCCTCACCAATAAAATAGAGATCCAACAGACATCTTTCTAGGCACACAGTGCCTAGAAAAAGCAACTTCATTTACCAGTGACATAGCACTCCATGCCACAACAGTTTGGACCGGGGTGAGCACCTGATCCAAGGGCAGCCCCTTCACTGGCCAATCAGTGACCTAACACTTCTGTGGTCTAACTTAAATACAGACACCTTTGGTTGCTGGACAATTCACATTCTCTCTGAAATTGGAACTAAGAAACTTTACTTTGAAAGCCAAGCCCTGGGATTAAAATAGAACAGGCACGTCCCTGTTCCTTAGAGCTCACAGTCCACGAGGGTTCATATAACCATAGAACAATAAAGCCAGAGAACTGGCATGACTTGCCCAGGGTCACACAGCTAGTCAGTTACACAGAGAGGGCTACAGTTCAGGTCTCTGGACCTGGGTTTGGCCCAGGGTTTGGTCTAGGTCGATTGGCCCCCAAAAGGCTCAAAAAGCATGTGGCCCTGAGCTGATTGCCTGAAGAAGACTGAAAAGCCACCAACCATGCCCTGTGTCACCCTGTGCTGGGTACTTGGGCAGCTTTGGAGCAAAGGGCTCTTCCATTCAAAGCAGTTGTTAAATGCCAAAGTCAGATCATGGCAGGGAGCACAGACCCTGGTTCTAGTCCTGCATCTGCCCCCAGTGTGTCTTCCTGATCATGCCCCTTCCCCTCCCTGGGCCTGTTTCCTCACCTATGAAAAGAAAGGATTTTACTGGATGAACTCAAATTCCCTGTCAACACTAAGATTTTGATTTGAGGAGTAGACAGACAAGCGGTGGGTGTGGATCCAAGAACTGCAGGGTTCACAGAATGTGCATCCTAGAGGGCACTTCCCTGAGATCAGCCAGCCCATTCCTTCAGTTTACAGTGGAGGAAAACAGGCCCAAAGAGGGAGAGATGCTTGGCCAAGGTCACGTGACCGGTTGTTGGCAGCGCCCCACATTTGAACCAGGGTCTCCGGTCTCCTGGGTCTTTCAGCTCTTTCTCTTTCAACTCCTGCAAGAAGCTGGGAGCTATTTAGCTGTCTGGGCCAGGGAAGCCAAGAGTTGCTGTGCATGTCAAAGCAGGGCCCCAGGGCCTGGGAACATCTCTGATGGTGAGTACAAGTGCCAAAGCCGCTGGTGGAGAGGGACGGTTTCGGGGGCCAGGGAGGGTGTATTGGATATGAGCTGTCAGCATCTCCCTTCTTCTAGTTGGCAAGAAGAAACAGGGAAGGGTCCATGATGATTGAGGGGAAACAGTCCCCATTTCTGATCGAGCCACTGCTCCATGGAGTCCCCCCCCCTATACTATCTACCCCTGCCTAGCTGCTGAAACCTGCCACCTGCAAGCTCAGTCTCAACATGCGCATTTGTACCCTTAGCACACTCTTTGGCGGGGCCTGGAATTCCTTTCACTGCCTGAGATGACTCTAAGCACCTGCTTCTACAGCCCAGCTTGTTTGGCTGGGATCATGATGCCCTCCCACTCCACAAACATTTTTTGAGCACTGTGCTAGGTGCTGGGCATGATGGAACATCCTCACTGCCTGTGCGATGTTAAGTGCTTCGATAGGGGAATTAACACGGTCTTTTGGACTCACTGAAAAACTGCTAATCATGCAGGGTGGGGCTTGGCTGGGGAGCATTTCTCAGAGAGTCATGACTTTGACTTGAGTCTTGAAGGCTAAAGAGGAGTTCGCCGTGTCGGGGAGGGGCATGCCAAGGAGAAGGCAGTGCGCATGCACAGCCTGAGCTCTAGGGGCATTACAAGTGGCTTGCGTGGCTGGGGTCTAGACGGCAAAGGGGTTATGGAAAGGGAGGGGGCTGGCAGAGAAGGCCGGGGTCAATTCATGGGGAGCTTAGCTCTAGTGAGCCCCTTCTCTAAGAAAGAGGGACCTGTTCCCACATCCAAGCCACCAGCTGGCCCTGGAGTACACAGACTATTCACCTGGAATTCTGAAACTGATGTCTTTTGGTCAATAGCAAGGAGCCACCTGTGTGAGAAGGAAGCAGCATGACCTTAATCTCCATCAACCCACTCAAAGCCACCCCAAATAAACATCCATCAACATAAAGCCAGTGGGCTTGCCATGCTTAAAAACAGCCCCAGCCCTCATTGCAACCAGTTTGTTCCCCGACACGAGTCCTCTTTTGCAGAAACCATGGACCTGCCAATGTGGCAGGTCTGGCTTGGTCCCTGGGCTCCTGCTGCCATAACCCACCAACTGGACTATGTCCCTTCTTTCTCAACCCTTTCTCTAGGTACCTCTACTTTTCCAAACCCTGTCTGAATTCCCCACTCCCTTTGGACCTGGGTTCCTTGGGGACGCAGCTTCAGCCAGGCTCCTGTCCCCAGTTCTTACTCGCTCTTTCTTGGCCTCAGGTTCCTTTCTGATAACGTGAGCTCTTATTGTTGAAGTTACATTGCACCTGGGTATCTCAATATACATCTCCAAGCCCACCCACTCTGCAGCTTCCCTCGTAGCTTTGCTCCATAGGTAGATAAGCCATATGGTCTTGCCATCAAACAGATAGCTGGCGAACGCCTAGGGCATTTCAGCCATCATTTATTGAAAAGTCCATGTTGTCAGGCATCAGAGGTGCCAAGAAGAATAAGGCTAAGGACAGTTCCTATCCTCAAGGAGCTTCCAGTATAGCAGGAAAGACAATATATACGGTGAGTGCTGTGAGTGAGATAAGCTCAGGGTGCAACGCAAATACAAAAAGAGAACACCCAACCCAGGCTGGGAGTATGGGATGATTGGTCAGGGAAGATCCTACAGAAGATGCTATCTGAGCTGGGTCTGGAAGGCTGGGCATGTCTCGGCAAGGGGAAGACGGAAAGGATGGTGAAGAGTCGTCGAAGCAGTGATAACCAGAGCCAGGCTCACAAGGAGTTAAACCACATCAGGCTCTACCCCATTCCCTTTTACAATGGGGTTCCTGATCAGAGAAATTTTGCCATATTTTTAATAATATTCAAATGAAATTCAGGTGATAGTGTGAATGGGCTGGGAAAGCGTGGAGCCCATGGGAATGAATGCAGTTAGGCACATGTGTAGATGTTTAAACAACCACTCCCCACATTGATGAATGGGTGGAGGTCATTGAGGTCTACAGTCACGCAGGAGACAGGGCTGTGACCTGTACAAGACTTCTGATGATTTGGATGAAGTAAAAAAAAAAAAAAAAAAAAAAAAAGCATTTTTATCAAATTTTTGCATGCCATAGAACTGGAAGAATAAATGATAAAAATGGATGATAGAAGCAAGATATAAACTGATCTAGATAAGTTAAGATTTAATAGAGAAAAGTGAAAAAGTCTTGCATCTTGGTCCAAAAAAAATCAATAATTAATTTAAGGATAAGGGATGCTTTCTCTGATAGGAGTTCATGTGAAACGACCTGAATTTTTGTGGGGCAGACTATCGAATTGGGAGAGTCTAGTTCAAAATAAACTAACAATGCAAGCTTCCAGAAGGTCTAGTGCCATCTCGGATAGAATCCAGGGCTCAGAACAGGGACAGTAACAGTGGACTCCAAGCCGTTAAGACACAATGAAAGTTCTGCTGCCATGTTTTAAATGGCATACTACAATCCTGAAGCACATGCACGGGAAGGTGGCCTAAATGAAGATAAATACAACCCAAGGGGAGCAGTTGAGATGCTGGAGAAGAGAAATCTTGGTAGAGCAGGCTCTGGCAATCTTCAAATGTTTGCAGTATTATTGGGTAAGAGAGGAATTCAGCTTGTTCTGTGCTTGCATTAGTCATAACGGGTTAACCGCCATTACAACCTCAAAACAATATGTTTATTTTTGCTCCCATCAAGCTGGGGGTTGGAAGGGCTCTGATCCACATGGTCATTCAGGGAACTGGGATCCTTTCATTATGAAGCTCTGATATCTTACAGAGATTCTTCCTCCTTCACATTCAGCCAATGGATGGGGAAAGAAAAAGAATGTGGAAGATTGCACAGGTCTTTTAAGGGCAATACCTGGAAAAGGCAAACATCACTCTGTCCACATTCCACTGATGAGAACTCAGGAGGCTGAGGAGGAGGATCCCTTGAGCCCAGGAGTTCAAGTCTATCCTGTGCAGCATAGCAAGACCCCATCTCTTATAAAAAAAAAAAAAAAAAAAAAAAGGAGAAACAGAAAGTATATTCTAGGGATGGGGGAGGGGTTAACAGTAAATGGGCATGAGGGAGCTCATTGGGGTGATAAAATGTTCTAACATTAATTTATGGTGATAGTTAGACAACTTAGTAAATTTGCCAAAAATTAATCGAATTGTACATTTGAAAATGGTGAATTATATGATACACAAAATATGCCTCCATAATATTTTTTTAAGAGTTAAGGGTTTAGTACTTGGAGATTGGGGAGAGCAGACTAATCCTGCAAAGGAGATAATGGAGGAATATCCAAAGTGGAAAGAGGAAGTGGACCAAAATCCAAGGAAAGAGAAGATTTAAAGAAAGAAAGCATGGCCAACTCTAGTCAACACTACTGAGATGTCACTAAAATGGAAAGTTAATAATAATATTGTATCTGCCACAGTGGGGTTCACAGTGTAATTCCAGATTCAAAATCAGGAACAAGAAAAAACATGGGAACACAGATTTCCACCTATAGTAAATCCAACACTTGGAGTTGTCCAAGAGCTGGACAGATCCCATTGCTGAGTAATGAGCTCTCTGACACTGGAAGCATTTAAAGAGAGGCTTGATGGGGCATTGTAGCACAGATTTCTACATGGAAGGAAGATCTCTAAGGAGTGTTTGAGTCTATGAAAGGCCCAGGGTTTTCCTAAGATTTCATTACCTCTCTTTGCCCAAGATCTCTTTTCCACTCTTGACCTTGGGCTCTTCATCTCAGATGTTGAGAGCTTGGCCTGTGGGAAGACAGAATGGCCCTGCCTCCTGAAGCCCCAGGGACCTCACTGCTGTTGGCCAGGAGTCCTCCAACCACTGAGGGCTCCCTTGAGCTATGAGCTAGCTCAGGGCTTGGTGATCACACATAGCAGGTTTCACCAAAGTCAGTAGAGAGAACTGACTAATCCTGAGAGACCAGGGGGAAAGAGACTGAAGGCCCAGAGAGACACCATGCAAGGACCAGTTCTCTTTTTAGCTATGTGCCTAAAGGCCAATCCCACAGCTGCCTCATCCAACATTTCCTCAGGGATGAGACATGGGAAGGAGAGGATGCAAGATGAAGTTCATGGTAACCATCAGAGGGTTCCTGACATAGTAAGAAGAGGAGGACATAAAGCACAAATATATCTGCCCATCATCTCCTTGGGGCACAAGGGAGCTGGGAGACCTATTATGTGAGTGGGTTCGAGACGTGTTTGTGCAGCTTTCCCAATTGGGGCTTTGTTTGTTTGTTCGATGCCCCATCTTAGTCATCCACCCGGAATGGCCACCATAATGTAGAAATAAAATGGACATTGAAGTTCTTCCTAGGCGTTAGAAGAATCTTATTTTCAAGGACTTGAAAAACTGTATGGAGTTTCTGCACTGCTTGAGTTGCCAATGGTTATGCCTACAGTGTCCAGCATTGCTCCAGTGTGAACTCTGAGCCCTGGCAAAGGGAAAGGAATCCTTGACGTCTCCCAGAGTGGACATGACAAGCTAGGGTTATGCCTGGTCACCAAAACAGACACTCAAGAGGCAATCCATTCACAACCAACATTTGTTGGGCATCTTCTATGTGCCAGGCCCCCTCACAGAACTTGCAGTCTGTTCATTCTGAGATACAAGGAAACTGCCCAAAAACTACAAGGGCAATGCCAACCCAGGTGAATAACAGAGCTGGAGGAAAAAGAGCTCACTGCATGCTTCTGAGCTTGGCTCATGAAGTCTAACCAAACCCTCTTTCTTTCTTGTCTCTGGACAAGAATCCCAGCTGGGGAGGAAGGAGGAGAAGACAGCAACAGCATGTGCTTCCCATTGTACAGATGACAATACTGATATCTGGATTGCTGCATACCCAGCCACAGGGGATACCCCATGTGACAAGGAACCAGGACTACATTTCCTAATACCATATTTCATGGCAGGAGGAGTCAGAACCAAGGGGGACCTGGGGTCACTCTCCCAGCACACGGGAGAGGGGAAGGCAAAGATGTACAGCGTGAAGGTGGCGCCCTCGCAGAACCTCAATACACGTGAACATATAGCTTTAACTGAAATAACTGACCTTGCTATGTCTGACTCACTGTCCTATTTTCTATTACCTCTCTTCTGTTTTTTTGTTTTTTGTTTTTTGTTTTTTTAACACTGGATGTGACTCACTACAGTGACTTCAAAACCCACAAATGTTTCGGCGCTCACCTAGGCTAGACATACAGGCTCAGCAGCTGGAGTCCCAGAAAGAGGCTGGGATAACTCAGGGCAAATTCAGAGGGCAAGGCATGGAGAAGCAATGGGGGGGGCACTTATATGCCCCCAGAAAAAAGTCCTGAAACCCCTCAGGCTGGAGGAAAAGGAGGCAAAGGCAAGACTCCATCAGGTCTTCATCAATATCAAGGCGTTTTCTGTGTTTGCTTATTTGATGCGGAGAATGGTGAGCAGTGTTCCTCACACTAACCAAGGATGGTGTGAAAGGGAGTCGATGAGAACCGCAGTGGAAAAGATTTTGGTTCAACACAGGCTTGGCAGGTGAGTATGTGCAGGCAGCAAGCGCAGCAAGAGATTTCACACATTAAAAACAATTCATGTGACATTTCCTCTTGTTAAAGGTAAGGCAAAGGCAGCTGTCATAGAAAACTGGTTAAATAGTTAAATTCTTGTCAATCTGGGATGGTTTTAATGTTTTCCCAGAAGACGAGGAAAGGGCTAGATGGCTTGAGGAGGTCCCGTCCACAGCCCTAGGGGTTCACGACCTCTTCAGCTCGCCCCGACAAAACCTACCTATGGCTTTTCACCGCGGCTTGGTGTTGTCTGAGGAAGGTTTGGCTAGATCCATAGGCTGCCCAAGCAGAAAGGCATCCCTATTTCCAGACCCTGAAAGAGAGCCAGGCCAGGGAAAGCCTCCCAGAGAGAGAGAAAGAGAAGGAACCTTCAGAGGAGGGGCAGGTGAGGGGGGAGGCCGCACGCTGCGTGCCGAGTGTTCTAGACTGGGTGGGAAGCGCAGGGAGTGGGAGCCGTGAGCTCAGTGTCGGGCAGGAGGCAGAGCTGGCTCCCGTCGTACCTGCACTAATGAGCTGGAAGCAGGCGGAAACGGCACAGCGTGCGTAGGCCAGCAAGGGAAGATCCTCCCCATGCCAGCTGGACGGGAAAGTATGGGGTGAGGTGGAAACAGGGCCCATGCCCTCCCCATACCCTGACTTCTCAAGCTAGAGGCTGGAACTCCCAGGAGAAGGGGCTGAGAGGTGAGGGCTGATCAGATGAGGCTGAAACAAGACCTCCTGGGGACAAGGGGATCAGAAAGACGCCAAGGGACCATGGCATGGGGGAGAGAGAGCCAAGGAGCTGCAAAGGCACCCTGTCAACTCTGGGGAGAAAGAAGGCCCCACGGGGTTTGTCAGCTACAGCCACAGGCCCTGAAGAGAGTGGCTGAACAGAGACATAGGCGGGGCAGTTGACTTAGTTAATAAGGGCAGGTAGAAAGGATGAGTCCACTCAGCCCTGTCAGGGCCACAGGTATCTGCAGACTGTAAACACTAAGAGGGACAGGGCTTGTCTGGGTCTGCAAGGATCTGGCTAGGCCTGTCAAGGCAGGGCTGGTTGGGGAAGGGGGCTTGAGCCTGGCTGGCATCCTTTGCAGTGGACCCTGAGACCCTGGAGGAAGAGTCATGTTGGGAGCCCCAGGGACAACTCAGAAAGCCTTACTAGGAGCTGGACACAGCCTCAGACAGACAGCTGGGACTGTCTTTTGTGTGTATAGGGGGCAGGTCACCCAGCAGGTGGTTTTTCCTCTCCAGGGTCCAGGATCCAGGGACTCGAGAGTGGCATTTCTGTTTGGACCCCATGCTAGAAGTGTAAGGCAGCTATTAATAACTCTTGTCTCCCAGCACTGGGGTGGGGCCAAGGCTGTTGGATAAATATTTATAGAGCATCTGCTTTAACCTTTTACACACAGGGTAACCCCTCCCAATGGCTTCCATATGGACCCTCACCCCCATCCCACATCTGGTATGGAAAATTTCTACCAGAAGCAGAGCCCGTGGATCCAGTCTGATCTTCCGTGCACCCCTCGTTCAGCACTGGCTGGGAGGCCTCCAGGCAGGCTAGACTGTGACTACAGACAAGTTGCTCCCCCTCTTGGGGCTGCAGTTTATCCACCTGTAACATAAGAGGACTGGGCCCTCTTTACACCCAGCAATTTTCACTGGTTACAGCCTTTTGCTCAACCTGTGGTTGCTATGGGAACAGCACAAGGCAATGGTGTACCGGCAGGCAGAGGCGTTACGCTCTGAGGTTGCAGCAACTGTGGTGGGCTTTGTGTGTCTGCCCGGCATCCCTTCTCTCTTATTCTGGTACCAGCACCCACTTTCCTCTAGGGAACTGCCCTTCCCTTTTCTAGGTTGCCTGATTGGGCAATTGTAATACTTGCCACAGGGCACACTACCCCAGCTGGCCCAAATTCTCTCCCCTGATTTGACCCTAAAGCAAAGATACACAGCTATAACTGAACCATCCAGTTGTAGCTACCAAAACAGACATGGTCCAAGGAGTTCCTGGGGCTGAGAGCCCAGTTGCTGCCCAGATTCCTGGCCTTCTTGATACCTACCCGTTCAGTTCTTATTTCTATTTGGTTGCTCCCAAAATCTTTCTGGTAATTCCACCCATGTTTTATGTACAAATCAATCAGAGTCCTCGTTGTTGCTTGCAACCAAAGAATCCTAATTTATACACAAGCCAAGAAAGGCCGGGTGAATTGCAGCTCAGGGCACTTGGCTCAGCTCTCCCATGGGATTCAGCTCAGGTGGGAGACACACGGGCTCACAAAGGCTCCGTTTGCTCAACCAGACCGCAAATATCAACTACTAAACACACTCGTATCTCAGACCCCTGGCTCAGAACCTTACACACTGTAGGTGCTCAGTTGCATTGAATCAAGATCTTACAGTTTGAGGCAGGTAACTCCAGTGGGGACAAAACTTAATGAGTATCAGGGGACAATACTTGAAGGAAAGATATAAATGACTACCCAACAGATCAGTTCCGGGACGAGACAATTTCCTTGCATGCAACTGACTGATGAATGCAGGGGAGAAGGGGTCAGGGTTCATTTCAGAGTATTTTGGGGAAGGCCCACTCTGTCCCCTGAAATGTCTCTTCCGCCTCTTCACCAACACTTTCATTCCTGAAACAAGATGCAAAGGCACGCAGTCAACACTTAGACATAGGGCCAGGACTGCATCCACCCGTGGGAGAGCAAAGACAATGTTTCCATTTACTCTGCAGTAGAAACGATGACTGTAGACTCTTTCCTGACAGTAGACCCTGATAGGAGAAAAAGGTTAGGGAGCATAAAGGTTTTCAGGGTGTGGGAAGTGAAAACGGATTTGCAGGGAGAATGTGAGAGAGGGCTGGAAAAGAAGGCTGGGATACAAGCATATGGGATACACATCAGCTTTTGTTGCAAGCTATAGGAGCTGGCTCTGGCAAACTTAAGTGGGGAAAAAGAATTTACTGGAAAGATACAGGGTGCTGAAGGAGGCGTCCAACACCCAGGCCTGGGAAGCCAGGGAACAGGGCAGCTCTGCGGGTCTGGGTGGT